>WSYH01005008.1:0-47900 GCA_036426205.1 Ascaphus truei
TCGATGAAGGCAGCGGCAGAAACTAGAAATCCAGGACCCTCAAGGAAGATTGACAGCATGACCCTGGTAGGAAGACATCTGTTACTAAGAGGGAAAGAAGAAATGGTACCCAAAGAGATCCCCTCATACCTCATTGGGTGTTGGCATTTCCTGGCTTCGTGGGACAGTAAAGCACCAAGTGACCCAATAGTCCGCAGTATAGACATAATCCTCCAGTCTTAAAGCATGTAAAAATGGTCAGACTAAAACTAACACTTTTAGTTCTAACAATACAGGAAAATGCTTCAAAATTAAATCATTTATAAACTGTAGAAGCACACATGTAATATACATGCTAACATGTCCATGTGGATTACAATATATAGGGAGAAAAATAAACCTGCCGCCAAATAAAAGTCCAATATGGCAAGTCCTGTAATCCTCAGTGAAATGGCATGGATGCTTTCAAGCCATGGAACGAGAAAAAAGACAAACAGAACAAATCATAGCGTAACACTGCTGGGTAATGACAGTCTATGCTATACACAGAACATTAAACATTAAACAAACTCCTAGTGACAAAGCTAAAACTTATTTATTAAAATATATAATGAACCATGCCATTAACATTGGCTGCAAGGGGTTACTGAACAGCTGATCGCCCAGAGATGTAAAATCAAAACCCTACTCACGAGAAGCAGGCTAATAGCAAGCGGTGGTAGTACAGTGTCACTGTCCAGGGGATGATGTCAAAACAGAGTTTACACTCTGCAGCGCCGGCTCACTCACCCGGATCTCCCTTCTACCACACACGGGGATGTGTCGGGCGGAAGCAGTCTCTCTGGGGCGCCCACGCTGGAAACGCTTGTAGCTAATCCCCCTCCTTCTGCTCCTCCTCTCCGCCCGACTGTAGACGCGCGCCCGTGTGCTTAAGGTGAAACGAACTCCTCCACTTGCACGGATCTAACAGTGCTACTGCGACCAGCTAATCAACCTCTATGCAGACACAAGGGTGAAAGATAACACCCACCCATGTCCATGTGGATTACAATATATAGGGAGAACTACACGTCCCCTCCGTACAAGGACCCTTGACCACCTAAGAACACCTAAGAAACATTAATTTAGGGATAGAAAACCATAGTGTTCCCCTACATTTTAAAAAATATCACAATTCCAATTCTGATGGCTTAAAATACATGGGGATAGAACAAGTACCTATACATTGGAGGGGTGGGAGTAGGATACAACAGTTATCCCAACGAGAATCATTTTGGATTTTTGAGCTAAAAACACTGCAACCAAAGGGATTAAAAGCTGACTTTGATTTTAATGCCTTTTTAATATAGATGAGGTTTTACTGATTTAGGTTATTTCTATTTATATGTGCTTATTTATATTGTGTATATTTAAATGTATCTGTATGCTGTGTTTTTTATATTTTTACTATAGATTGCTTTGTGTTATCATATCATTTTTTTCAGATAATTTCCTAGTGCACCATAGTATATATTTTTGGGGTCATGTTCTATCCATGTTATATACACAAGTGGGTAGCGCTGCCCCTGTGGATTAACTTACTCTTAAGATGGTTATCATGGTTTATTTATTGTATTATACACAAGTGGGTAGCGGTGCCCCTGTGTATCTACTTACCTCCCTGTCTTCTATGCGTGGAACGCATGAATAGCGCTTACACGCAGTGCTTGATGACTGTAGTGCGATGACGTCATCGCTCTAGCTGGAACGCATGCTGGGTCCTGGCACGCAGCACATAGCCAATAGGAAATGAGAAAGGAAAAAAGGCGCGAATTTGGAATGTATTTAAGAAGGAAAGGATTGCAGGACATTTCCAAAAACCCCTGAAAAAGTCCATTCGGACGAAACGCGTAGAGGCATTTTTGGAGCCAGCTGCTGTATTATCTAGACCTTGATGAGCTGTCTGAAGCTCTGTACCCCCTCAGTGCAGTATCCCCGGGTGTATGGCCATCACCAGGTTTTACTGAGAGTGGGGCTGCATGTGTTTTGGACTACCTTAGGCTGTTTATGTCTACAGCTCTGTAAGTGCTTATTTTTATTCATTTATAAAGTTTTTTTCTACCTTTTCCTGCATCCTTTTCCTTTTTTTGCCTGGGAATTTTCCTGTGATTCCAGAAGACATCATAAGTTGGTTACTTTAACAACCTGAAGGCCTACTATCAATACACACAATGTGAGTGGATATACTATATCGTTATAGAATATATCTACATATACAGTATTACACTATGTGTGTCTATTTCTCTGTATCCCCATAATATCCTGCTGCCTGTGAGCCTGGGAAATATCGGGAGTATCCTGTCGTCAGAGATTATATATACCATAAGAAGTGTCCTGACATCAGACGTTCTTCAATAACAGTCTGGTTAAACTGATTAACCGAGATGCCTGTTTTATCCTACTAAATGTGAGTGCATTACCACCTTTACCTATACTGGTCACACACAGAATTACACTATTGTGTTCTCTCTCTTTTATTTCATATTATCTGGATGTGAGTGCGCATTGGATCCTCCTTGTGCCATTATTAGCCATATGTGTCCAGGCTGATTCCAGAAGACATAATAAGTTGGTTACTTTAACAACCTAAAGGCGTACTATCAATACACACAATGTGAGTGGATATACTATATAGTTATAGTTATAGACCGGGCAAAATGTTATCATGTCTGTCCGAAACATCCAGTGTTTCATCCAGGATAGACACTGAGGACGAGTCATCTTCTTCTATGGTCTCCCAAGTGGGGGTACGCAAATGGTGGGATCCATTATTCCAAGGGTATTGCCCTTCAATGAATCGCACAAGGTTCCTCTTGGTAGATGGGGACATTGTGGATCATAGGTGGGGGGAGGGATCCTTATCTCCAGAAGAAATAGCAGAGGCATTGAGGAAGAGAGTAGGGGAGATACAATTGGGTATTGTAATGCTTGCTGGACCCTCTCTGTCTTGTATCAGGAGGTGCCCTCAGAAGAGCCCAAGTACTGGGTTGTGCCAGGACAAGCCCATGGTAAAAAGTTAACTAAGCTGAGCAGGGCAGACAGGGCTATTGTAGTCAGATACAGGCAATCTCATGGGTATGAGTACCCCTATTTTCCTGAGCCCATCATTTGGGAGATTGAGGCTAACGGGAGTCATGGCATAGGGAGGCTATTCAGGACTATCTGCGGTCCAAGACCAGTTATTCTGCCTACCACACTGAGGAGAGGGTGTGGGACTTGATGAGAATATGGAGTATAGGCCGGGGGATATTCATGGACCGGGTGGGGTATAGCCCTGAGAATATTTTGTTTAAGTTGCAGACCTTGAAGTCAGAATTGTGAAGAATGTAAAAAAGGAGGGGAATGAACCCCGTGTATCCGATGCTCTTAATACATGTATATGACTGTTTGATTGTATTGTGACCTCTGATCCATATATGCAACAAATGTGGGAATCCTACTGCAGGTATAACGTATAATGAAAGTCATAAGGAGGGTAGTATATAGACTACAACCTAGTTGGGGGGCTAGTACACAGGAAACTGGATAGAGGCAAGAGAAGAAGCATTCGCAGATGCCTCTCTCATGAACTCAAAGGAGCCCACAACCTGCTGCCCTTTCCCGACCCGGTGTCTTCACTGCCCGCCCTGCCGGTCCCAGCTCCAAGAACACTCCAACGGTATCGTCTCTGATAAGGAGCTGCTTGTCCGGAAAGGTCCCAGCATACCGTGCGCTCCGGCGCGTGTCCTCACGCTCCAAGGGGCGGCGCCAGATGCCACATGCTGGGAGGGATGCAGGGCTTCCTGTGCAGTAAGATGCCTGCGTGCTCCAGCCGGTATTAGACAATAGTGAAAGTAAGATGATAGGCGGTCACTGCGGGATCAGAATCAGCCAAACTGGAGATAAATTCAGCTTTATTTGGTCAAAATGCTGCACATCACAGAGAGAGAAACTCTAACGCGTTTCGTCCCGTCGTGGGACCTTATCAAAGAGTGAAAAACTCTCAACACACAGGCATCTTAAGTAGGTAATGGCTACACCCCTTTGGTCAGATAATAATAAGACCCAGTGATTAGCAATCAACCAAATGAGCTGAAAGCCAGGGATAGAGTCAAATTACTCTGCACAAGATATCTTATGTTTGACAAAAATATATAAAAAAATTATAATGACAAGTAAACATACAAATAAACAAAAAACAATAAAAATGTTAAAAACAAGAATGAAAGTAATGTGAAGCATCTATAATAGAAGTTCTATTACAGTCTGAAACAGTTGGAAATTTTGGGTAGGAGCAAACCCAAGTCCCTTGTTGAGGAGAGACAGCTGGTCTAGAGAAAGATCTACCCCAGATAAATTGATGATATTATCGGGAGCCCTTAATCGTATTTCTTCCTCTTGGACCTTCCTCATCCTCCCTTGTTTCCTCTTGGATCTCCGCGTTCTCCCCAACCTTTGGCTCCTGTCTGTAAAAAAGCCGAGGAGGGTTGGCCAGAGGATTTGATGACTTTAGACTGGGAAAATGAGGTAGAGGCCTTGTTGTCATATTTGGAAGCCCCCCGATCTCTAGAATACTCCATAGGCCTATCAAAGGAAACTGAATGAGATCTGGATTCAGGATCAGAGAAATCAGAGTCGAAGCTAGAAGTCTCTACTCGTGTATTTTTGAGGATAGATTTATTGGGGGGGTTTCCTGACCATCTCTTGGGATGATGTTTTGGACCCTTAGGTGTACTAGAGCCAGTGAATTCTCTTACTACTATTGGTTTCTGCCAGCAATAAACTTGGCTTTTAATATAATTAACACGATCTCTTTCAAACTTGAGATGTTTCTTATCACTAATAATATCTTCAGTTAATTCGATATTTGATGATAAGGTTTTATCGTTCTTAATAAATTGCTCCCTTTTGGAAAATGGCTGCAATTTCGTTTGAAGGATGGTTATCTCTGCCATTAAGATAGTTTTTTCTGTTGTCTTTTGCTGGATAATAAGCTCCATCAATTGTATAGAGCAGGTATCTAAGGCTTTCACCCAGTCCTGTTCAAATTGTTTGTTCATAAAGCCAAATGATGGTACTTTCTTTATGCGTAATCCCCTAGGGATTCAATTACACCTTATATAATTTTCCAGCGAGGTGATATCCCACCAGAGTCTTATATTTTCAACCAAGAGTTTTTCTAGCTTAACAAAATGATGTGTTAAATCCGAGGGTTCATCACATATAATCTCAGAAACTCCATCAAAAAGGTGTGCTGCCCTTCTAGACCTTCTTGTATTGTCTCCACAGTTATGTACTGTACATAAGTACTAATTTCAATATCAGATATAACATTTTCTTCTCCACTGGATTCCTCCATATTGTAATAAAAAAATACTTTTTTAATAGAAATGTAATAAAAACGAGATTGGCTGAGTCCCTATGATATATAGGTCGAGGTATATATGAATAGCTTATATTCATAAAAAGCAAAAACAGTCCTTCCAAGTTGGGTAACTCTTAATGAGTCAATAATCCTTTAAGGGTAAAAATACACATGATGAGCAACAAGGAAAAATGAACTAGAATGTAAAAAAGGAGGGGAATGAACCCTGTGTATCCGATGCTCTTAATACATGTATATGACTGTTTGATTGTATTGTGACCTCTGATCCATATATGCAACAAATGTGGGAATCCTACTGCAGGTATAAAGTATAATGAAAGTCATAAGGAGGGTAGTATATAGACTAATAGTATATAGACTGGGTGGGGGGCTAGTACACAGGAAACTGGATAGAGGCAAGAGAAGAAGCATTCGCAGATGCCTCTCTCATGAACTCAAAGGAGCCCACAACCTGTTGTCCTTTCCCGACCCGGTGTCTTTACTGCCCGCCCTGCCGGTCCCAGCTCTAAGAACACTCCAACGATGTCGTCTCTGATAAGGAGCTGCTTGTCCGGAAAGGTCCCAGCATACTGTGCGCTCCGCCGCGTGTCCTCACGCTCCAAGGGGCGGCGCCAGAAGCCACATGCTGGGAGGGATGCAAGGCTCCCTATGCAGTAAGATGCCTGCGTGCTCCAGCCGGTATTAGACAATAGTGAAAGTAAGATGATAGGCGGTCACTGCGGGATGAGAATCAGCCAAACTGAAGATAAAATCAGCTTTATTTGATCAAAATGCTGCACATCACAGAGAGAGAAACTCTAACGCGTTTCGTCCCGTCGTGGGACTTTATCAAAGAGTGAAAAACTCTCAACACACAGGCATCTTAAGTAGGTAATAGCTACTCCCCCTTTGGTCAGAAAATAATAAGACCCAGTGATTAGCAATCAACCAAATGAGCTGAAAGCCAGGGATAGAGTCAAATTACTCTGCACAAGATATCCTATGTTTGACAAAAATATATAAAAAAATTATAATGACACGTAAACATACAAATAAACAAAAAATAATAAAAATGTTAAAAACAAGAATGAAAGTAATGTGAAGCATCTGTAATATATATATAGCTTATAACCAATTGTACTTATTTATTTATATTGGATAAGAGGATATTTATTAAACAATATGTATTTTAGGTTCTGTATAATGTTAAAATATATATATATGATTTTTTAAGTGTTATATTGTATAATGTGTCTTGATTGGATTTCGCCAACAAGCACGACATCCCTATGATACAGAACTCCGTACCCATCGGTCTCGAGGCCATTGATGGAAGACCTCTCCAGCCAGCCTTCATTTCTTTGGAGACAGTTCTTCTTTCCCTCTCCACGAAGGATGGTCATAAAGAGAACATTTCCTTGGACGTAATTCACTCCCCTGCGGTGCAGGTAATCCTGGGTCTACCTTGACTCCAATGCCACAATCCCCAGATAGATTGGACTGATAACAAACCTATACAGTGGGTTCCAGTTGCTAAGAGTCCTTCAACCGCCCCCCACGTACAAGTCGTTGTCGGCCTAGAGACCACCAAACCTGCTAACCCTTCTCTTCCTGTAATATATTCAGAGTTTCTTGACGTATTAGATAAGGTTCGTTCTGAGGTTCTGCCCCCTCATTGTCCCTTTGACAGCCCTATTGATCTTTTGCCCGGTGCCATACTTCCCAAAGCTAGGTCTTATACTTTTATCTCTCCCGGAGACTAAGGCCATGTCCGAATATATTCAAGAGAATTTAAAGAAGGGCTTTATAAGAAATTCTACTTCCCCTGCCGCAGCAGGGTTCTTTTTCGTTAAGAAGAAGGATGGGTCACTTCGCCCGTGTATAGATTACAGAGGTTTGAACAAGATTACTCTTAAGAATCGCTACCATTTGCCCCTTATTTCCGAACTTTCCGACCGCTTACAAGGTGATACCATTTTCTCCAAGCTGGACCTCCGTGGGACTTATAATCTTATACATATATGATAAGGAGACGAATGGAAGACGGCCTTCAATACATGCGACGGCCATTACGAGTATTTAGTTATGACCTTCGTACTTTGTAATGCACTTGCGGTTTTCCAGGAGGTCGTGAATGAAGTTTTTTGTGATATCCTTAACGTTTTCGTCATTGTATACCTTGATGACATCCTCATCTATTCTAAGTCTCTCCTGGAACATATTGCATACTGCTGCGACACACTTTATTCGAGCAAATACCCAGTATGTACCTGGCAGATACCTGGAATGCGCCGCTCCTCACCTCTGACAAGCCCCGTTGCGTTTGCCTTCCCAGCCATGGTTCATGCCTGGCTGACGGGCGGCTGATCTGTTAAATGATAATGATTAGGATTTAATAGGCTGCAATGCTTCGCGTGTCTACCAGATGGCATAAATTCATGAATTGTAATGCAGTATACATATATATACTGTGCAGTATTGCAGCCAGCGGGAATAAAATGCTTCAATCCCTGCCTGGAAAATAACGCAATGCACTCGGGCAGAAAACAGTCACAAACCTCAATACACCGGAGTATACCCGAATTCGTGGGACTAGCCGAGCTCGAATAAAGTGTGTCGCCAGTGTATGAATATATATATATATATATATATATATATGTACTAGGTATATAAAGGTTCCCCAATGTAGTGTACCTTACTCCTTGATAAAGCACCTTGTTGTGTGAAACGCGTAGGAGGATTGTACCTCCTTGTTTGCTATGTCTGACAATAAACTTATGTTTTATTTTTGATACACCTGTGTCCCTGGGCAGTGCGCTGCTTTGTGCATTTCTTTGCATTTTTTGGACCCTTCAAAAAGGGATGTCTCGTTTTTTTTACCTTTTTTAACTTGAAATTTAAATTCCAATGAGACATACACGTATGTGCCTAAATGTGATGACACGCATATGCGTTTCAACAAGGTTTCAATGAGACATACACGCATGCGCATTAAATAAAAACAATATGAAAACAAGAGAAAGCCTAGCAAAAGTTGAAAATATTGAATAATACATACAGACTAAAAGATATGCCTTTTTTGGGGGGGGGGTTTCCTAAAAGAGTTAATTAAACATGCAAGTGTATTGTAATTATACTAGAAAATGCAACGTCAAACAGTAGTGATGATTACAGTACAAAAACGTATTGAATATGAAAACAGCAGCATACTGTATAAGGTTTTCTATAAAGCTCCCAATTATTTTATCCTAATCAATAAAAATTGCACTGTCACTAAATTGTTGCCTACAGTACTTGGATTTTTAAATCAGATTCACAATGCGCAATCAACGTTTCAAAAAAGCGATATTATACTGTAGGTCCATCGAAATCCTTATGCCATTTTCCGCTTGATGACAAAGTTTCTTTTCTGTGGAAAAATAACACGAAGCTATTATTTCCGGTATTGCGTATGCGTCGTCGAGTCATTGGGAATTAAAGCAGCAGTTCAAACAAATTAGTTGACAGGTGACAGCGGGCCTGCTACACCTGTAGTTGACAGCTGATGAAGCTGGAAATCTTTTTGGTACATGCAAGCTTGCTAGAAGTTTTGCAGGTATTCTGGCGGGGACAGATAGGAAGGATTGCCGTTCACCAGGTTTTCACTGATGGTCGGACCGTTATTCTAAGTCGGTGCATGCGCTGGTGCAGGCGCTCTTGCTGGCGCTGTTGCATTGCTGGATTGGGATTGACGAATCTTATATGGATTCAACCGGGACTTTTTCCTTTTGAAGTTTCCATGCTCAAACACAATGGAAAAATCTGGTACAACACACCAATAGCCTCTTCCATCTCCGCGTGCTGGGTCAATACGAAAAAAACACCGATCGCTACTTAACTTGTTTCTTATCGCACGCTTCCACACACAAGCGTCGGGTGAAAATTTGTAAAAATCATAGTTCAAAGTGAAATATTCATAAATTTCGGTAACAGTCGCCATGTTATCTGCTGCAGCATTAATTGCAGAACAAATTAAAAATGCATATGTACAGTCAGGTCTTTTATACAGTGGTGTACTCATTGTGTCTAGTCAGCAATTTTGCAGGAGAAAGAATGTAAAAAAAAAGACACAGAGCATTGAGTTTTTAACAGTTTTTATTACGAAACGCCTAAAAAAGATAACTTCTTCAAGGTCAATTCACAATGGACCACTGTGGCAGACATGGTTTTTATCTATTTTTTTAAACACCTGTATGTCGACACAGTAGTGCCAGTACTGTACAAATTACAATTCATTACGATTCATGAATTTCTGCCACCTGGCGGATACGTGAAGAATTGCACCCAATTAAATCCAAAACCATTAAATTAAACAAACTAACCACGGATCAGCCGGGCGGCGTGAATGTGGCATGAACACGGGAATGCAAAATTAATACTGCATGGAATAGAGACCTAAAGTAGTCTGCCGCTCACCTAATACAGTGTAATTGTCATCTGTAAATATAGGAGAAATTGGTGGTGCATCAGGGATTGTACCTGACTATAACCCGAAACTTGGTGAAACCCCTAGGGGTACACACAAAAATAATCCCTATATAGATGCACTCTACCTCTATGATATATAGTTGGCAGTCAATGGCTGCTGAGTATAATACTCAATTCATCAAAAACGACTGAGGACTAAAGTGGTCCCAAGAGACCCCACTAATATACAAAAAAATAGGTAAAAATAATAAAAAATTTATTAACATATATGCTAAATAAATGACAGACACAATGGTAATTAAAATGCAATGTAAATAAAATCCCCTTGGTGAAACCAGTCCTGCTGAGTGGTTGGTATATGAAGATATTTTCAGGACGGAAGGTCTATACAATCACTAATCTAGTGGTTGCTCCAAATGTTGGCAGCCACTGTGATAAAGACCCTACACTGATAGGCAGACTCAATATCGTGTCCCTGAAACACCCAAACCACTTGGAGTGGTAGTGTGGCTATGTAAATAAATAACGTGGGGTTGTACCGTTGCAGCGTCTAATCAGGTAATATTACAAGGTGCGCAATCAATACCTCTGATATAGTGCATGTGCACATGACACATAGGTTAATACAGATGTGGATGCAATGAACAATTACTGTAAGTCCCAGAACACAGAATGTGTCAGGTAGAGGTACTGTTACAAAGTGACATGCTAGGTATCCATGCCTCAACGTACCAACAGTAACCTCTAAGATGCATGCATAATAGATGACTTTCTACAGATCAATATCCGCCAGATTTGGGACAGAGAGACCTTCCACTTTGTGGGAAACGAGAAATCGTTATCTCTAACTAGTGGTGAAGGGACGCAAAGCCACTTCAAAAAGAGGCAGACTTTCAGAGGAAAGAGGGGGAGAAGAAAAAGAACGAGAACCGAAAAGGAGTACAAGATAAATCATAATATTTTTAATTTAAGTTCAGTCATATTGTCTGAATCACAGAATTTTTTTTTATCTCAAAGGGATTGTCTTTTGCACCAATTAGAGGCCAAGGTAATTTTGACCTCTACATAGATGCCAATAAATTTTTGAGAAAGCTTACCTTAAAGAGATATGTTTTAGGAAGAAATGTAGAACCAAAGGCTGATATGGCTATTCCTCCAGTTGTGCAGCAAGAAATAAATTTTATACACACAGAACTGAAACAAAGATCAACCTTTTATCCCCAATTTGCAAAGGGTAATCATTTGGAGGTTTTCTTCCAAATGATAACAAAAGATTTTGAGGATTTGATACAAAATCAAACCAAACAAAAGGATAATCTAACCCAAAAAGAAAAGGAGGCCTTAAAAGAATGAATGGCGAATGACAATCTAGTCATTAAACAGGACAATAAGGGGGGAGGGGTGGTTCGTATGGATAGGGGGGATTACGATAGAGAATAATCTTCGCCTTCTGGGGGATACCAATACCTATACTAAACTCAGGTCTAACCCGATAAAAGAATATACAGAGGAATTGAAGTGTCTCTTGGAAAGAGAGAAGGAAATGGGCATTCTAAATGAACACGAATATAGATTTCTATAAAATGATAAGGCAAAAATGCCAGTGTTATATTTCCTCCCAAAGGTCCACAAAAGTCCAGTCAATCCCCCAGGCAGACCTATTGTCTCGGGATTGACTCAGTTACAGCAAACCTGTGTTTGCATATATATAGGTTTTTTCAGAAATATGTGACCAAACAAAAATCTTATCTAAGGGACACTTTAAACATATTGAATTTCCTTAATGATACACAGTGGGAGGAACATTACATAATGGCAAGCTGTGATGTAACATCACTTTACACATCCATAAAACATATAAAGGGATGTGCGGCCATTAGGCAAATATTAGAACAAGACAAAGAATTACCTGAACTTCAGGCAGAGTTTATTATTGAGAGCATCGGTTTTATTTTAAATCATAACTATTTTTGGTACGGTGGAGATTTTTATTTGCAAAACTGTGGAACGGCGATGGGGGGTAGGTTCTCACCCAGCTACGCCAATTTGTTTATGGCAGTCTTGGAAAGTGAATACATCTGGTCTGGAGACGAACTCTGTGCGGGCCTAGTCCTCTGGTGTCGTTTCATCGACGATGTGTTTTTAGTATGGAAAGGGAAAGAGGAAGATCTGACAAAATTCAATGAGAAAATTAATGTTAACACGTGCAATTTAAAATTCACCAGCCAAAGCAGCAAAAATCAGATTAATTTCCTGGTTTTGACAGTTTATATAGAAAATAATGAAATTAAGACTAAGATATTTCAAGGAAATTGACCAGAATAATTATATTTTAGGGTCCAGCAGTCACTTGCCAAGATGGATGGACAATGTCCCACCTGGGCAATTCAATAGAATTAAAAGGAATTGTTCAGACAGGGACCAGTTTTTAATACAAGCAGATCTTATTCGCCATCGATTCCTGGAGAAGGAATATAGTAAGGAGACGCTAGACAAAGCTTTCATTGAAGCTGATCTAAAAGTTAGGAGAGATTTATTACAACCCAAACCAAATAAACAGAGGAATAGTAAGAAGTTTGACTTCGCATTCCTAACAGGTTATAATAAAGAAGCAAAAAAGATTATAAAAATCATGAACAAACACTGGGATATTTTAAAGAATGATCCTGTCTTAGGGACAGAAATCCCTTCCAGGCCAAATGTTTTGTTCAGAAAAGCTTGCAATTTAAAAAAAACGATTGGCCCCAAGCGCACTGAAACAAAAGGGATCTAACCAAAGGAATTGGTTGAATCATAGTAAGGGATTCTTTGGTTGTAAGTCGTGCAGGGCATGCCAATTTAAGTCTCCTATTAGTAACAACTTCAGCTCCAATGTTACAGGCGAAATCTTCACAGTAAAATCATGCCTAACGTGTAGGACATACAACATAATATATGTGTTGGCATGCCCGTGTAAACTTCAATATGTGGGTAAAACGGCGAGACCCATTAGAACTAGAATAGTCGAACATTTAAGTAGTATAAAAAGACAACTCATCACCCACAGCGTATCCATCCATTTTCTGGAGTTTCATAAGGGGAATCCAACTGGTCTGACATATGGCCATAGAACATGTTTCACAACATTGGAGAGGGGGAGACGGGTATCTTGAATTGTTGAGGAGGGAGACATTCTGGATCCATCGTTTGAGGAGCCTTACACCTAGGGGACTCAACATGGCAATAGATATTGTTCCCTTCCTCAAATGATGCGTATATATTATTATGCCCCTAACAGTTCTCGTTCTCGTTCGTTCTCTCGTTCTCTCTCTCTCTCTCTCTCTCTCTCTCTCTCTCTCTCTCTCTCTCTCTCTCTCTCTCTCTCCTTCCTCTCTTAGGACAATATTGTAATTTTTATGAATTTTTATGAATCGTCATTTTTATGAATTGTATATAGATTTTTTTATTAATAATAATAATAATAATAATATATTTTATGATTATTTGCATAATGATCATTGCTGCTATTATTTTATTATCACTGATGCTTCATTTTATGATTATTTGTATAACTAATGTTACTTTGACCTCATTTACTCTGTCATAGTCTAATATTGGAAGTACAGTAGACGTTACTGTAATGATATAAGTCTTGTTTGTCAACTAATGTGTAACCTTGGGAGTATGTATGGAAGGATATTTTTATGTTCTGTATATTACCACTAATAGGAGTTAGACTTGGTAATCAGCCTTCAAGTTTTTAAATACTCCATCCGGTGATTTTTGATTTTAGATTGTAAGCTCCTCGCAGCAGGGACTCCTTCCTTAATGTTACTTTTACAGTATGTCTGAAGCACTTATCCCCATGATCTGTTATTTATATTATTTGTTATTTATATGACATGTATTACTACTGTGAAGCGCTATGTACATTTATGGCGCTATATAAATAAAGACATACAATACAATACAGGGGGCCCTCTATGTCAGTCTCAGGGTATAAGTTGGTGTCCATTGGGGGATACATACTGGCGCTATATAAATAAAGACATACAATACAATTTTAGTATTTTAGTATCATCATCTCCCCCCCCTTCCCTCTTTAACCTCCCACCTCCACATCCTGTGAGGGATGTGTATATAGAACCATTTGAGTAGATAAATATCTATCATTCTTCACCATGATTGATTTAACCTATCTCTGTAAATATTTCATCTTGTGAATAACAGCTGTCCATATATATTCGGCTGTTCTTATTCCAATAATGCTTAATATATTTTATATTATTATAGTTAATGACTTTCTTTAATGTACTATACTCATTAGATTTAGTTTTTATATAGTTTTGAGCGACTTTAGAATAAAGCTGTTATCTGTTATTTATTATTTTTATTGTCATTACAATGTTGCTTAGATTTGTGCCAGCACTGAATGTTAACCCCTGAAATTAGCATAGATACACCAGGTTATGTGTATTAGCATTTATTGCACTCGTTATTTAAAGCCAGTAATTAGAATGATACTCCACACTCCTGACGATGCCGTTACTTTTACGTGGGAGTCTTTTGATCCACGGAACACACTGGAGACGTGCCGCAGGCTGTTCGGACACCGCCGGAACTAACCCGGATCTGACGTCAGACGCCAGACTCTGTCAGGAATCCACTCCTGGCTTTTCTCGTAGCCTTGCAGGGTGCTGTTGTTCTCACTAATTCCCTCTTTGCAATCAACAGCAGCTGTGTGGGCTATCACTGCAACCTAGCCTTGTACGCAGTCATTGGAGCAGTGCCCTCACACCCTCCTCCGGTGATTGGCCCGCTGGCCTTTAAATACTGCATTCCCCCCACAATCCCTCTCTGCCAAGTATAATCCTTCCTGGATGTCACCTGTGTTCTGCCACAAGCCCCTGGCTTGTTATCTCTATGTACTAATCTCTGTGTATTGTGTTCCAGAGTTAGTTCCTGTTTTCTCTCGTGACTCTGCTTTGATATGTTCCAGCGCATTGCTTTCGTTCCTGTTTTCCAGTATTCTACAGCAGCTACTACGCTGAAGCCTGTGTCCTGGATCCCTTGGCCTGCTGCTCTCTCTCCCTTTGCAGAGGCCAGCTTGAACTTCTGTGCTGAAGCACTGGTTTACCAGTGCTGCCTGGCGGTGTGCCCTCTCCGGTCAGCTTTCTCCTTGCTGAGGCTGGTACCATGGGCTACGGTTGCCACTCGCACAGAATCCGCTCCCGCCCTGCAGCTATTACGCTGAAGCGGGACCTACTTGATCTCCTGTTGCCAAAACTAAGCTTGCATAACGATTCCCCTGATGTCTCCAATCCTGACCCTGGTTCGTCCACCGACTACGCTGTTTTCTCCAGTCCTGAACCTGGCCTGTTTGACTATGAACTTCGCACTCCGGACCAGTCTGCGCGGTCTAAGGTCGGTGATTTCATAGCCCAGCCTCAGCCACGCGGTCCGGCCCCGGTTTGTGGCGAGCTCAACCGTGACATTATGCTCGGCCCCACAAAACCGTACCGTACCGTGGCGGGGGTTGGTAAATGTGTAACTGTACCTATGTCCCAGGTTGCGGACCAGTCCCTGTTTGAAAAACAGTATCTGTTTGAAAGACTGCCTCCGCCTAATCTTGCTTGTATGTATGAAGGGTTAACCCTTGCAGAAAGACGGACTTGTAAAGAAATACTTACTAAGTGTCAGGAATGTAGAGAGGTAAAGAAGATGTTACAAGCCCAGTACTCCCAACTAATCCTTCTTATGTCTACTCCGGGTCTGGAAACTGCGGATTTTTGGGGCACCGGCTCAGGCCATAGACACCACCCTTAAATTATTCCTGGAATTTGACAGGAACATAAGTGAGCGTGAACCTCTTCTTTCTTCCTACGCACAGACTATTCACAAACCCTTTTCTGTCAGTCCTGTTGTTAAACCTGTGGGGGTACCTTCCTCTCCAAAAAATGACCAAACTGTCCCACTATCACTGCCTCCTAAGGTAGAAGCTGCCACGGTCTCTAGCCCTGATTGCACCTCCCGTTACTTATACCCCAAGGATATGTCTACGTTAACCCCTGCCAATCAGCCCTGTGAGGTTCCTGTGGAGTATACGTGCATTTCCCAAGCCAAAGCTAAGGCTCTAGTATCTGAGAATGAACCCCTTCTACCCTCAATTTCTAACTCAGAATCCCTAACTCCTGCCCTTGAGGTTATTCCTGTCTTAACCCCTGCTAGTCAGGCCTATGAGTTCCCCATTGTAAATCCCTGCATTCTCCAGGTCAGTGTGTCTCTCCTAGCACCAGAGAATGAACACTGTTTGCCCTCTCTTTCTAACTCAGAATTTCTAAGCTCTGTCTCCGAGGTTATTTCTGTTTTAACCCCTGCTTGTCTGCTCTGTGAGGTCCCTATTGTTAACCCTTGTATTCCGCAGACTAATGTTAGGTCCCTAGGGCCAGATGCTGAAACCCCTATGACCCCACTTTCGGAGGCTAGCTTCTCTTTTTCCGATTCTCAGGCACAGCCTAACTTAACCCTTGAGGTTTTTCCTGTATTAACCCCTGCGGGTCAGTCCTATGAGCCTCCTTTGGTAATCCCCTGTTGTTCGCCAGCCAAGTACACGCCCTGGGCTCCAGAGGAGGAACCCTTGTGTCCCCAATTTCAGAGGTAAATCTCCCTCTTTTTGACTCTCAGGTACTATCTGGATTAACCCCTGTAAATCCTTGCTGCCCCCAGGCATGTACCTGTATGCCCTTGATGAGGATGAGATGACAACCCAGTAAGGCCACGACAGGAGGAAAGCAATCCTCCAAGACCACCTACCCTCGCCTGCTGCCAGAAGCACACCCGCACCCTAGATTGTAACGCTCCCATACATCATCTTGAGCGAACTGCCCCAGCAAGTCCGGGAGAAATTCAAGATCGAAAGTGCTGGTCTAGCCCAGAAATATGCCCTGTCCATCTTGAAACACCACGTCATTTTTGAGATGTAAGCGGGTGGACCCACAATGTAAATTATGAAGGGAATAAAAGCAAGAAGGGTCTGCTGGCAAATTTAAGGAAAACAATTGTGGAGGAAGTGCAGCGTTATTTTATTGTTAACGATCATGTTATGAGAACCGTGAGAGACACCATCAATGGCCTTTTGAGGCATATAAGGGCTCGTCCCTGGAAGGCCAGCCCATTTGGGAATGACTTTGCTGTTTGATTGCAATGTACTGTAGTTCAAAAGTTATAGAAAATGTTTTTACACCAAAAAAAAGTTGATTGTTTTAAATTGTTTCATTGTTTAATGTTTTTAATGCTTGTTACTGTATAATCATTTGTTTCTATTTCTGTTTTGCATGTGCATGTCTGGAGCTGGGAGACGATAAAGTGCAGGAAATCCCCCCTCCCCCCAATACTGGCAGGTAAAACCCAGTGCTCCAATCCCTAACTTGTTATAGTTATAAAGTACTTGTACTGTATACAGTATAGAGTTCCAGTATATACTGTACAGTATACTGTAGTTATACAGTTATACTGTACAGTTTATATTTTGACAGTAGTTACTGTATAGTCCAATATAGTGATATATGCAATGCCTTAAATGCACTTTACTGCACTAATTTTTTCTTTTCTTTTCAGAGTTGCAGCAGTACAGGAAGGGGGGGCATGTGTAAAAGTATTGTACTGGTGGGTGCTCCAATTTTTTTTTGACCAATTCCAAGGTCTAGGCATAAGGCTGATTGCCAATCTGCTGAAGAGTGAGGAGATTCTCTCCTTCCAGGAACTTCGAGATAAATATCACCACCAAGGCCTCCATCTATTCAAGTTCCTGCAAATTAGGCACATCCTCCTATCCCTGGCCCCGAACGCTAAATTCCCCCCATTAACCAGGTTTGAATCCCTCTGTCGCAGTGGTTCCTATCAGAGAGGTCTGATATCAGAGATCTATAAGGGGATGGAATCGGTAACCGACCCCCCAATCCACCATTATATGCAGAAGTGGTCCAAGGACCTCAATGTGCAGATAGATATGGACGAGTGGGAGGATATCTGGGAGTTGGCCACAAAGACTTCAATTTGCACAGTGACAAAAGAGAACATATATAAAATACTATTCCAGTGGTACCTGACCCCGGCTAGACTGAGCCAGATCTTCCCCAGCATACCCGACCTGTGCTGGAGGGGATGTGGTCAAAAGGGGGACATGGCCCACATTTGGTGGTCATGTCCGGAGATCCAGAGATACTGGACCAAGATCCAGATACTCCTACAAGAGACCACGGGGCTTCTTTTCCCCCTAGTCCCCTTGACCTTTGTGCTGAGCAAACCCATAAACGACCTGGCCCCACCTATGAGTAGACTAGTAACAGCTTTCCTAACCGCAGCCAGATGCTCAATAGCGGCGGCATGGAAAAACACCAAAGCCCCAGCAAGAAACACGGTGCTAAGAAGAATAGATGAAGTAATGATCATGGACAAGCTTACAGCTATGCTCCATAAGAAAATGCCACAGTTCTGGAATACCTGGGGCCCCCTTGAGCGGTCCGTTGGGACTAGGCCTGCATTAGGCTGCCCACAAACAATCTGAGAGGCCCTCCCCCCCCCACACCACCCCCCCACTAATTGAAACACACCTACTTTGAGACAATATCTTGTTATACTCAGTTGAGAAATCGTGTCATGTGCCTATGACATTCTTGTACTCATGTGAATGTATGTTGTTCTCAATAAAAAAATTGATACAAAAAAAGTATTGTACTGTGTGTATATTGTAGCAACCGTCAGTAATTTACACATACCCCCCCCTCTCTCAATGACAAAAGAACTACAGCCATTACAAAGAAGATAAAGTCAAGATTGTAAATTTGGATAAATAGGCGACCTACTGTATTTTTGTATTATCCATTTTTTCATGATTATCCTGTACACATAAAATTGTTTCTTCTTTAAATTCATGAGAATCATTGAAACACCCCCACCCCCAAAGAAAAATTCACATATACGCATGCGCCTAAATGTGATGACACGCATATGCGTTTCAACAAGGTTCCAATGAGACATACACGCATGCGCATAAATGTGATGACATGCATATGCGTTTCAACAAGGTTCCAATGAGACATACATGCATGCGCATAAAATAAAAACAGTTTGAAAAGAAAAATTATCATAGATAATGTTGAAAGAACTTAATAATAAATATAGAATAAAAGATCTACATTTTTATTTGTGGGTTTTCTTAGAATTTAATTAAACATGCAAGTGTATTGTAATTGTACTGCAAAATACAACGTCAAACAGTAGTGATGATTACAGTACAATGTAAAAAAAGTATTGAATATGAAAACAGCAGCATAATGTATAAGGTTTTCTATAAAGCTCCCAATTATTCTATCCTAATCAATAAAAATTGCACTGTCACAAAATTTTTGCCTACTTGGATTTTTAAATCAGATTCGCAATGCGACTTCCTCAATGATGAAACGTGTAGAATCCTAGTCTGTGTCCTGTTTGAGAGATCCTGGCAGACGAAGACCCAGCGTGACGTCACATCCGCCCTTTCCGCTATGCACACCGGAAGTGTCGGACGTGAACAAGCGCAGGCGCCGGAGACTGAACGCTGAAAGGATCGGGATTTCGTACAATTCCCTGTATTGTATTTTAAAATGTGAGTGCATTTTATCTCTTTTGCTGCTGGTCAAATAATACAATTTGTAGATATACTACACCATGCCAGTCTCTGTCCTTTTTGTATGACACTGGAGGACGGATTACCCTACGAATACAAATCATGTTGGAAGTTACAACTGAAGGTTGCTCATTTCAGAGAGAGATAGAGTCTCTGTACTGCGTGATTTCTGGGGATAAAGTGTGAGTGCTACTATCTTACATCCTATAAAATGCCATTACATGCACACAGGTTGCACTATGTTATGTTCCTTTATTTTTTCACGACTGTACTGTATAGTGTAATAGAGTATACTGTAGTACATTATATTTACCTTCATTATAGACTTTGCCAAATGGGTGGTGATGAGCCACTGTCATTCCTGTAGTCTTCATTATAGTTGACAGGTGACAGCTGGCCTGCTACACCTGTAGTTGACAGCTGATGAAGCTGGAAATCTTTTTGGTACATGCAAGCTTGCTGGTACCTGTACATGAAATCAGGCTTAGGCTGGCAATTTTGCAAGTTTTCTGGCGGGGACAGGTAGCAAGGATTGCTGTTCACCAGGTTTTCACTGATGGCCAGACCGTTATTGTAAGCCGGTGCTGGTGCTGGTGCTGGCGCTGGCGCTGTTGCCGGCGCTGTGACATTGCTGGATTGGGATTGACAAATCTTATATGGATTAAACCCAAACTTTCTTCTTTTGAAATTGCCATGATCAAACATACTGTAAAAATCAGGGACAACACCCCAATACCCACTTGTACAGTATCTCCGGCAGGTTGGGCAATGCAAAAAAAACACTGATTGCTACATAAGGTTTTTCTCATCGACCACTTCCAACCACGAACGTCAGATAAAAACGTGTAAAAATCAAAGTTCGAGATGAATAATCATATATTTCGGCTACAGTCACCATGTTATCTGCTGTAGCATTAATTGCAGAACATATTAAAAATGCATAACTACAGTCAGGTTTTGTATACGTCTACGGTGTGCACATTATGTCCATTCCAGTCAGCAATTGTGCAAGGATACTGTAGGAATGTAGAAAAAAGCACACAGCTTTGAGTTTTATAAGTTTTCATTATGAAGCGCCTAAATTTGATAACGTCTTCAAGGTCAAATCACAATGGACCACTGTGGTAGACTTGGTTTTTACATTATTTGGTTTTAAACACCTGCAAATTGACACAGTAGCACAGACAGAACTGTACACATTAGAATTCACTAATATCTGCCACCTGGCGGATACACGAAGAATTGCGCCCAAAGAAATACGATACCATTAAATTAAACAGATCAACCGCGGGTGCCTGGCGGCGTGAATGCAGCATGAACGGCGGCATGAATGCGGGAATGCAGAATTAATACCGTGTGGAATACAACCGAGCACACGAAAATGGCTCCATGATTTATTCGAATAACGGCCGCTGCAGCTGTATCACAGAAAAATAAATTGCCTCTTCACTTTCTGATAGAATGTTGTCTTGAACATGCTTTTTACATAAATTAATACATTCATTTTGGGTTTCCCAAGATAAATAATGAGCCTGGAGTCTTTGTCTAATTGAGTCTAACTGGAGTCTCTTGGCTAATCTTCACTTTTTCTAAATGTTCTTGCAGCAGAGGATCATAATGTGATATCAACTTGAGTAAACAAAGAAAATTCCTGTCACAGTAGACCATTTATATTCCTGGGACCAGTCAATAGGCAAAACAAGGCAGTGAAATAAAATGGGATTTATTTGGATAAAACATTGGAAATAAAACAACACACAAAATACAGAAATATACACACTTACTGGGGTCTGGGGTATGAGATCTAGCCTTTCCTAAGCGCAGTGTGCCCGCTTACAAGGGCTTACCCTGATCGGAACCTTGTTCCAGACTTCCTGAACCAAGATTCAACAGAAACTCCTGACCGCGATAGCTACATTCTCAGATGAGAACTTGGTTCTCACGTCTTACTTAGTCTCTGCAGGGCAGACTTTCCTAGCTTCAAAACAAAGCCGATTGCTCTGTTATCTGGGACAGAGCAACTTTGAAAAGCCTGCCCTAGCTTCATCGACTCAAGCCACAAAATCGTCTGGTTCTCTGACTGGGCTTCTCCTTACATACCCTTCGCTGAGCTATGTTCAGCATGGAGGAAGGAGGAGCGACCAATCAGAGCGTGAGAATTCATTCCCGCCTGCCAATAGAAGCAGTGGCTCATCTCTGGGCTGACATTAGAGGAGGAGGCATGTCAAGCCGGCTCAGGATGCACCGTGGGTGGGACATATGAATCGACCAATGGGAAATGCGCCGACATTCTGCCGCTTCCCATGGTTAACCCATTGCCACCTACTGGGCAGGCTCCACTAAGTCTGGCAGACCAGATTTGTTCTCTCCCCACAGGGGGTCCCTGTTCTCTGGTCTCAGTACTCCACCCTGCCCTGGACCCTTTGCACTCCGATACCTCTCAACATCCAGTCTCCTTTTTGAATTACGGACTCTATGCAGACTTGCTGGCACCTTAAGCAGATGCCCTGGCCGGATGCATAGAGCCTTATAATAAATGTATCAAATGCATAAAACATTTTTTAATACATGAGACTCATGTCTGTACGGGATATAGGACTGAGATATCAGGGCTCGAAAACCAGGAGTCTGGGGGACATGGGGCAGCCCTTGTGTAATTCTCTTGCGTACCTGCAAACCATGTCTGCTCGCCGGATAGAATTAAGGTACTACTGGTAGCTCCAGTCCCTGAACTCCTGCAAATAAAATAATTGCAATCTTACCCAAATATCCCACCTAAAACTGACACACAATAAATCTCACAGTTCTAGGGCTAAGGGAACAGAAAAACAGAAAAAAGCACGGGTCCCTTTATTTTACACATGTATTATCCATGGCTTATGGAGCTACCAGGGACCCCATGGTTCCAGGAGTAACCAGAGGGCTTAACCTTTATTGTATAGCCTGGTTGCCAACTACCATCACGATTCCCATCTCTGATATTTTGAGAGCGCCTTCTGAATGCCATATTCCTTGATGCCAAAAACAACGTCACATCAAGTAATCGTTCAAGCAGGGCAGCAAACTTCTCAGTTTCTCTTTGTAAACGTCTTTGCCTTTCAGCATTTACTCCATGTCCTCCAATAAACTTCTACAGGTTTCTCCAACTCCAATTGCTTTGTTTGTGCTGACTGCTCTTTTCATGTTCTGGTAGTCTATCATACAGTTTATGCCACTTGGTTTTTGAGGGATCAAATCCTTATTTCTTGCAGAGTAAACTGCCAGCTTTGCTTCGGTCAGCAGGAAATGCAAGAAAAGTGACACAGTACAATACATGTTTGCTAGTGCTCTATCCAAGCCAGTCCCGTGTACGTTTTTCAAGACCATTGGATGATATCACATTCAAAAGAAATTCATGAAATAAGCGTTCTTGACAATTCACAGGCATGCTGTGATAGGGTGAATAAACGTCACCTGCCCTATGCCTGGAAGACCCATGTTTAGGTCTGCAGTGCAGCAGTGACCGGGTTAACACTCAGCTGGGAAGCTCTAGTCAATTAGTCTGGTCCCAGCTGCCTCATCAATGAGCTTTAAAAGCCCCAGGCTGCACACACATGCAGCCTGTCTGATCCAGTGAGAGATACTGAAAGGCTGAGGGAGGATTACTGCTATAAGGTCTGTCTTGCCTATACTGTTTTTGCAATACTGTTGTTCAGGACTTGGACAGCCCTTGTTGGGAAAGGGCAAGCCCTGCTCAGGACTTATTTTCTGTTTTGTTCTACATGCTGAAAAGAAGCTGTTTTGTTTTTGTGTGCCATATTTTTAAGGCTCAAATAAATAAGCCTTCCCAAGAAAACCCACGTGTGGTTGCATGTACCCTACAACACATACATTTAATAATTTCCTTTAATTATTTTTCAGTCTTTAATCTACAGAGCACTATCTGTTCTCTGTCTTTGACTTTCAGTGCGTCCGGCCATATACAGTTAGGTCCACAAATAATTGGACACTGATACAAGTTTTGTTATTTCGGCTGTGTACCAAAATAAATTCAAGTTACAGTTAAATAATGAATATGGACTTAAAGTGCAGTCTATCAGTTTTAATTTGAGGGTATTCACATCCAAATTGGAGAAAGGGTTTAGGAATTACATCTCTTTAATATGTAGCCCCCTCTTTTTCAAGGGACCAAACGTAATTGGACAATTGACTCAAAAGCTGTTTCATGGACAGGTGTGTGCTATTCCTTCGTTATTTCATCATCAATTAAGCAGGTAAAAGGTCTGGAGTTGATTCCAGGTGTGGCATTTGCATTTGGAAGCTGTTGCTCTGAACCTACAACATGCGGTCAAATGAGCTCTCAATGCAAGTGAAACAGGGCATCCTTAGGCTGCAAAAAAAGAAAAGAAAATCCATCAGAGAGATAGCAGGAACATTAGGAGTGGCCAAATCAACAGTTTGGTACATTCTTAGATAAAAAGAACGCACTGGTGAGCTCTGTAACACAAAAAGGGCTGGACATCCACGGAAGACAACAGTGGTGGATGATCGTAGGATCCTTTCCATGGTAAATAAAAAACCCTTCACAACATCCAGCCAAGTGAAGAACACTTTCCAGGAGGTAGGCATATCATTATCCAAGTCTACCACAAAGAAAAGACTTCACGAGAGCAAATACAGAGGGTTCACCACAATGTGCAAACCATTCATAAGCCAAGAATAGAATGGCCAGATTAGACTTTGCCAAACAATATCTTCAAATGCCAGCTTAGTTCTGGAGCAGCATTCTTTGGACAGATGAAACTAAGATCAACATGTACCAGAAAGATGGGAAGAAAAAGTATGGAGAAGGCTTGGAACGGCTCATGATCCGAAGCATACCACATCATCTGTAAAACACGGTGGAGGCAGTGTGATGGCATGGGCATGCATGGCTTACAACGGCACTGGGTCACTAGTGTTTATTGATGATGTGACAGAAGACAGAAGCAGCCGAATGAATTCTGAAGTGTATAGGGATATATTGTCTGCTCAGATTCATCCAAATTCAGTGAAGTTGATTGGACGGCGCTTCACTTTACAGATAGACAATGACCCAAAACATACTGCAAAAGCAAGCCAGGAGTTTTTTAAGGCAAAGAAGGGGAATATTCTGCGATGGCCGAGTCAATCACCTGATCTCAACCCGATCGAGCATGCATTTCACTTGCTGAAGACAAAAGTTAAGGCAGAAAGACCCACGAACAAACAAACAACAACTGAAGACAGAGACAGTAAAGGCATGGTAAAGCATCAAAAAGGAGGAAACCCAGCGTTTGGTGATGTCCATGCGTTCCAGACTTCAAGCAGTCATTGCCTGCAAAGGATTCTTGACAAAGTATTAAAAATGAACATTTTATTTATGATTGTTTTAATTTGTCCAATTACATTTGAGCCCCTGAAATAAGTTAACTGTGTATGAAAATGGTTGCAATTCCTAAACGTTTCATACGATATTTTTGTTCAACCCCTTGAATTAAAGCTGAAAGTCTGCACTTCTATTGCATCTCGGTTGTTTCATTTCAAATCCATTGTGGTGGCGTACAGAGCCAAATTATGAAGATTGTGTCAGTGTCCAATTATTTCCGGACCTAACTGTAGCTTGATCCTTCCAGTCAATATCTTTTTCCAAATTTGTTTGAGATTCAGAGAAGCTGCTTTGAGCTTGTTCTTCTATCTCGGGCATCTCTTCTTGATTTGCAGTCCCATTGGTGAAAGACGATGTTACTGTAGACTGTAAGCTCCTCGGGGCAAGGACTCCTCTTCCTTAATGTTACTTTTATGTCTAAAGCACTTATTCCCATGATCTGTTATTTATATTATCTGTTATTTATTTGATTACTATGTGTATTACTACTGTGAAGAGCTATGTACATTAATGGCGCTATATAAATAAAGACATACAATACAATACTGTAGGCAACAAGCACTTTCCTCTTGTTCTACTTCCTTGTGGTCCTTTTCAACTTCTACCTCAGGAGATAAATTATCTTCGACATCTTGCTGGTTGGATTTAGGCTTGTTAAAAAAAATTCAATAATAATTTCTTGTGTCTCAATCTGTCATCCTCTTCTTCTCGTTCTTTCCTTTGTTTCCATTTTAGAGAACCAGACCTGTGGTGGTACAGTACATTTTAAAATTCAATGTGTTGAAATAATAGTAGGCAATGGAAACAGGACTTTTGTGCTTTATTATAATAATATAACATATAAAATATACCGTATTAAGATGATAATTTCCTCTAGCTAACCTAAGCTAACCAGAAGACCACAACTACAAAGCAGGTTCTTTGACCCTTAATGCAAGAACTCTTCAAATAACAAATGTCACTTACAGTACAAGCACACCTCAAACCAACGTGTAATTAAAAAAATACATACTGCACCGACACACTTTATTCGAGCAAATACCCGGTATGTACCTGGCAGATACCTGGAATGCGCCGCTCCTCACCTCTGACAAGCCCCGTTGCATTTGCCTTCCCAGCCTGGGTTCATGCCTGGCTGATGGGCGGCTGATCTGTTAAATGATAATGATTAGGATTTAATAGGCTGCAATGCTTCACGTGTCTACCAGATGGCATAAATTCATGAATTGTAATGCAGTATATATATATGTACTGTGCAGTATTGCAGCCAACGGGAATAAAATGCTTCAATCCCTGCCGGAAAATAACTCAATGCACTCGGGCAGAAAACAGTCACAAACCTCAATACACCCGGGTATACCCGAATACGTGGGACTAGCCGAGCTCGAATAAAGTGTGTCGCCAGTGTAATATTACTTTGATAACTTATTCAGATAACCAAGAAATCAGCAATTGTACAGAAATTACAATGTAATGATGCTGTCTTTAGTGCGGTAAAAACCTTACAGAATGAGCGGTGCGCCTTACCTAATACTGGTAGTAGGGTGGTTGATGGCAAGCTGCCTCATGCCCAGATAAGTGGATACCTCAGGCTGGTGGATGGCTGGAGGGAAGTTACCTCAGGCTGATGGGGATGGGGTACCTTAGACTGAAGGTGGGTATCTAATGTCTGGGGGGACAGGGTAAGTTATGGGCCAATGGGGTAAAGAAAGACCTGGAGGAGGGGTAAAGTATAGACCTGGGGGAGTGGGGGTAAAGTATGGGCCTTGGGGATAAAGTATGTGCCTAGGGTGTGTAAGGGGTATTGAACTAGGAGGAGGTTTGATGAGTCTCTGATGTAGATTACCTGGAAGCTCTGCAACTGACTGCAGGTGGCTCTTCAATGGGCATGCAGGGGCCTTCAACCAGTCTGCGGGGGGAGCTCTAATCGGCCTGCAGGGTGGACTTCAATCAACCTGTAGGGGGGACATTCAACCGGTCCACGGAGGCGGCATGTGGGGGGCCTTGCCAGTGAATGAGGGCTGGGGACTGCGGAGGGGGGTATGGTTCGGTAAGGGGGTAGGGGGGTATGGCACATGGGGGGCCTGCAACCTGCACCACCAGATGTCCAGAGAGGAGGGTGCAGAGGAGAAGGGGAGAAGTTGAAGGGGAGTTGGGGATCACACACACATAGACACACACACTCAACACAAAAATATACACTGGAACAGGGACACAGACACTAAAGAGACAAACACTGGGTAAACACACAGCAGTACAGGGTAGTACAAATACAGTGAAGTATTTACATTTGTATTTGAATATCAGCTGCTAGTCCCCGCCCATGAGGAAGGCCATGATTGGCCATCCTCCTCTAGCTACAATTAACCTAGTGTGTCACCTAGTATTATTGCAGGGGGCTCGGGCCCTCTGACTCACCGGGCCCGGGACACCAGTCCCGGCTGTCCTCCACTGTCGGCGGCACTGATAGCATCTGCTACCAGTTACTAGCGGTGTACACTACTAGGATGTATGATAGTGGTAATATCAATGTTCTATGTAGCCAGGATATTAATAGTGTTAGCTTAGTCGGTTTATCACAGAGAAAAGAAAGAATTGGCGGCGCCAAATCAGTCCTTTAAATAATAATAACTCCGAATAAAAACCAAACCGTCTCTTGAAAAGTCCCAAAAGTGTCCTTGAACAGATATGCAGTGAAGGGGTCAACGAACGGCTCACACCAAATGATAGTGCAATATGTAAAAAAGAGAAGAAAACAAACAGATAATGGTGCAGTACGCCAAAAAAGTTGACATTAAAACATTAAAAACTCACACATGACAAACATAACACACAATGACAGACAGACACTAGCAAGGCTATAATCCTAACAAAAAGCTATTTATACTGGGTTCCGGAGGATACAGCACTTAGGTCCAGAGGGGTAAAATTGAAACCCTACTTACAGGACAGTGGATGGTAATAGCAGTTAAGCTGAAGATCGCTCAGGTGCTCTTCTCTGATGATAACTGGAGCTCCTTTAGGGATTGCCTCGTGTGTTGGATGGATGTTGAGTCGCACGAAAACCGAAACTTCCGGGTGGATGTGACGTCACACGCCACGGTGTTACCGAAATCGCTGCTCCTCTTCCTCTCCTTTCCCCCCTCAGCCTACACAACTGCTGCCAATATCCTCCACAACCAAACGGACAGCTCTAAAAACAGGATAATCTCCCAACGACGTTTCATGCACATGCGTGCACTTCTTCAGGAGTTATTATTATTTAAAGGACTGATTTGGTGCCGGCAATTCTTTCTTTTCTCTGTGGTTCATTTTCTGACTGTACAGTCAGTATTTGCCAGGCTGCCTGCAATATTTATTTCAAGTATTGTTGTTATTATTTTTTTAGCGCTGTTTTGCACCGTCTTTTTTCGTTAGTCGGCTTTATCAGCAACAACTTTGTTTGTCTCCACTCTCACTGATTTTATCACTCATCATTTGACACTGCTAGTGGTCACACATACAAACCCTGTTCTGTATTCTGTTATGAAAAAAATATTAAATGAGTATGTTCTTTTATTCTCTTTTCTCTTTCCCATTATAGACTATACAGTTAGGACATACTCAACACAACTCAAGCATTTTTCCAACACGCCAAAGGCTGGCAAAGCTAAGTGTTGGCTGGTTTGGGCCCCACAAAATGGTACCAGATAAAAAAGGATACATTAAGAATCATGATGATGCTGAATTGAGTAGTGGTGGTGGACACACTAATACTATAGTTGTTGGTGGTGTGGTTGATAATAGCTATGCATGGGCACGAATAATGGCACTTGTGGTGGTGGTAGTGGCAAGTCAGTCAGTGACTGAGATTAGTGAGGAGCACATAGCATCTATAGCTGCACTTGTCCACAAGGGTGTAAATATACCCAACAATATCGTAATAATCACTTCAGAGTAAGGGAATATGTCAGTAGAAATGTCATAATAAGCACAATTTATCTTTGGGAAGGCACTGAGTGCTTGCTAAATAAAGCAATTTGATTTGAAAAAAAGCTCCAAGGGAGATTTCCCAATGTGGTTAGTGCTAATCGCATATACAATATGTTCCCATCAAATAAATAATAGTTAATCTCTTAAGTAGGAGCCTCAGTAGCTGTTAGATAAAGGAAAAAGGAATACCAGCGCATGGGTTAAATATGTGCCCTAATGTGCAAAAACACTATGGGGGTCATGCACTAAGCAGCGGAAAATTGCATTCGCCAGGGGTTTGAATTCGCCATGTTTTTGGCGTGTTGCCCTCGCTGTATGCAGGAAGGGCCGAATCCCTGGCGAATCACAATGAGAGCAACATTGCCAAACATGGCGAGTAACCGGTGGCGAGACAGTGTGTCTGGCAAGAAGCTGCCGAGAAGCCGTCCCCTGCCGAGATGTGTCTGCAGCAGAGAGAGATCCACCGCTCTCTCTGCGCAAACATCGGCACATTAAAAAATCTTTTAAATACAATTTTATTCATAGTGTACATGTGCAGGGGGTTTCCGGAGCTGAACCGCATTGGTTTCAGGTCCAGGGACCCCCTGCTTCCCGAGGCACAGGCCCCGTTATGAGGTGCCGGTATCCCTCGTCATTTAAATGTCCCGATCACGTGACCACGGAATGTAAACAAAGCAGAGGGATACCGGCACCCCTAAAGGGGCCTGTATCTTGGGAAGCAGGGGGTCCCCGGACCTAAAACCAAAGCGGTTCAGCTCCGGAGACCCTCTGCACATCTACACTATGAATAAAACACCCATATCAATAAACAATAATTCCTTACCTTTGCGGCTATGTGCTATGATAATGAAGCAGCATGAATATATTTTTAATAATAGTGTACTGTGAGCAGGGGGTCCCCTGAGCTGAACCGCATTGATTTGTGGATCAGGGACCCCCTGCTTCCCGAGTTACAGGCCCCGGTATGTGTCATCGGATGCCAGGGTCGCCGCCATCTTTATAGTGTCCCATATGCGACGTGCCCGCTATAAAGATGACGGCGACACTGGCACCGATGCCCCAAACCGGGGCCTTTAACTCGGGAAGCAGGGGGTCCCTGATCCACAAATCAATGCGGTTCAGCTCAGGGAACCCCCTGCTCCCGTACAATATTATGAAAGTACATTAATGCTGCTTCATTACTATAGTGGATAGCCGCTAAGGCAATGAAGGGGTTAAGGCATAATAGCATGTTTATTGGGGACAATTGCCCTCAATAAACATTGCAATATACAACATACACCCCCAGGGTCCCAAACAACCCCTATACCCCCATTACATATATAAAAATTTTGGGATGCACAGCAATGATACCATAGGCCGGCGGTGGCCCTCGGGTGTTCCCCGCAGGCCTGCAGTACCAATTCAGTGTACCCCCAAAAAAATTACAACACATAAATACATTACCCTTAACACATACAGTATAGTAATGTGCAAAATTAATATTATCCACATATGGATAATAGTGAATTTGCCATTTAAAATACATAAAGAACAATAAATACAATAAATACATATAGCACTCACCCATGTACGGCTGCCATGATGAAGGCCATCCTCATCTTCATCACCATCCATGCCCCCTCCGATGCTGCAAAACACGAACAAGAATAAAATGTCCCCTAACCCCTTAATCACCATAGCGGTTATTAACCGCTACAGTCATTAAGGGGTTAACCCACCCTCACCCACCACTCGGGCGGCCTACATACCCTCCCCCACTACCCCCCACCCCGTGAGGCCTAACCATCCTCACTCACCCAATACCCAGCCGGGAGGCCTACCCACATACCCTTGGGGCCAATACACCCTTCCCCCACCCCCAGTACTCACAATAAAAACAATACACAGCCCCACAATAAACATCATTATATTTATTAAATACATAACCCACCCCCTGTGCCCCCCCATAAATACATGATTTATTATTTTACATAGAGGGTTAATACCTCAGGCCCATGGGAGTCCCCGGTGGGCCTGACGGGTCACCTCACAGACCTACAGTAGCCCAGCACCATGTTTCAAACAGGGTCTGGAGGCCTACGGGGGGTCCCCGCCAGGCGCCGTGGTCCACCAGGTGGTCTCTGCGGGTCACCGTGGGCCACAATGGGGTCCCCACGGGTAGGCTGGTGGCTGTCTGGGGGGCCCCGGGTCAGACCCACAGGTGTCTGAGGGGCCTCGGGTGGTTTCCACAGGGGTCCAGGGGGCCCACGGGTGGTCCCTAAGGGTCTGCAGTGCCCCAATAGATGTGGGGCCACGGGTTCTTCCCCGCAGGTGTCCCCCGTGGACCCGGCAGCCGTTTACCCATGAGAAGCCCGAGGAGACCACAGGTTGTCTCCATAGGTCCCCCACAGACCTGAGGAAACAGTATGTAAAAAAAATAAACATGTCCTAAACATTAAAAACAACACTCCCCCCCCCCCCCCCCCAACACATACAGTACAATAATGTGCAAAATAACTATTATCCAGATAGGGATAATAGATTATTTGCACATTATTAAACACATTAAGTAGCATAATAAAATAAATAAAGTTCTACTGACCTCATCAATAAGAAGCCCCCTCGCCAGCAAAATCCGTGTCCTCCGTTGCCAACAAAATACATAGCCAATACATTGCAATTACATTCTGATATCAATTAACACCTTAATCACCTTATCGGATAATAACCGCAAAGGTAATTAAGGGGTTAAGCCACCCTGGCCCGATACCCACCTTTCACCCATTCATTTGTACAGTGGCTTCATCATGCAAATATATATATATACACACATATTTATATATTTATATATTTATATATTTATTTATTTAGTGTGGGGCTGTTGTGTGTGTATTTTTTTTTATTGTGGGTAGCGGGGGTGGCTGAAATGGGTATTAGCCCCAACGGTGGTTTGTTTAGGGCTTGCGGGTGGGTAGCGGGTGGGCTTAACCCCTTCATGACCGTAGAGGTATTAACCGCTATGGTCATGAAGGGGTTAAGTGCACCCACAACCCCCCCGCAAGCCCTAAACAACCACCAAGGGCCAAATACTCCCTTCACCCACCCCTGCTACCCACAATAAACCTGGCACGGCTGGTTAACCCCTTCATTGCCTTAGCGGTTAGCCGCTAAAGTAATAAAGTGGCCTTTAAATGCATTTTTCCTGCCTCGGATGCATGCCGGGAGGCTCCGGTGCTGGTATTAATGGTATCAGCTCCGGAGACCCCCGGCATCTATCCCAGGCAGGAAAAAGGCCTGATTTTTTCTAAGTGCCGTTCCGCCGCTCATCCGCAGCCTCTCTCCAGCAACTTGTCAACTTTTTGGGGCAAGATGGATTGCTGTGAAAATCTCAATTCTAGAGTGGCGCAAAGCTACTCGCCACTACTAGAATTGAGCAGGTTTCAAAACATGGCTAGTTGCGGCGCAAAGTGCCTTTTTGCCGCGCCGATGGCGGAAATAAACCCGCCAACAAACTTGGCGTTTGTTTGCTTTTCGCCAAGTTTTCGCCCCTTACTGAATCTGTGTATGCATTTTTGGCGCAAAACGGGCGAAAAGTGACTTTGCGCCGCTTACTACATGAGGCCCTATGTGTTTAAACCTATAAAACACACAACTATCCTATATACAGTGCAAAATATATCCAATCTCTGTGAAAAGTGCACTTACATAAACAAATGTCCAAGTGAAAATGTCCCGCAAAGTAAGTCCACTTCCACAGGTTAAGTTGATCCAGATGATAGGTGTATATCTTCACACTTGTTCCACTTTAAGAAAAGAAAAGAGAGAGGGACATGGCATAATAACGTTTATTACAGGAAAAGATAAAAGTAGGAACACTCACAAACGAGTTATACAGTAGTGCATTGGTGCATAGCTTGCCAGCTCCTGTTGTCTTTGTTAGATCTTCCTTTGCTCGTCCTCTGTTGATTTCCTTGCAGGGGGGTTTTCCACCGGCCTCTCTGCTTCCCAGCAGACTGCGTCTCCTCTCCTGCTCCAGACGTGCACGAGCACACGTGACGAGGTTCCGACGACTGCGGGAGGACTGTGTGAGGAATTAGCACTGCTCTCAGACAACTATGGTGGCTGTGAGTGCCCAAAACACATCAGACGCATTTCGGCAATGCCTTCCTCAGTGATGTAAGTTTGCAGGGGCTAGGAGTCCTTTTATAGAGCGTCCTCAATTAAGTCTTTGATTATTTAAAATGTGAGTGAAATTGATTGTTGCAGACTGTTCTTTAAAAGAGCAAAAGAAGCTCTATAGCCACACAAATAACATTAATAAAATTGGTACATACCATAAAAAGAAAAGGGGTCCCAGTATAACATTTATATCCATATAGATCATATATCTTACTTGGTAGAGGAAAAGGGAAAAGGGCAGGGTCCATACTGCAATGTAACCCTAAGGGTTAAAGATTAAATGCCAATAGCATTGCAGAGGTTCCAGCTGAGGGGAAAAATAAGCATAGAAAGCACACCTAGGATATTCACTTCTGAAAGGGACTATGCATACATGCTACAGAAGAGCTGCAATATCCATACCGTAATTTAACCATTTGGGTGCCTGTGTTTGCAGGGTGAAAATCCAAAATGTTTCTCGTTTGGAGATTTTTTGTGTAAAATCACCCCCTCTCCAATCATGTAACACATGCTCTATTTCCCAAAATTTCAAACATTTTGGATCTTGTTGGTGTTTTATTTTGTAATGCTTTGAAACAGTATGGATCTCTAACCCTATGGTTATATTCCTAATATGTTCGCTGATTCTAGTTTTCAACTTCCGTGTTGTTCTGCCCACGTATTGCAAATGGCAACTGCACTTTACTGCATACACAATGCACTTGCTATTGCATGAAATATTGGATTTTATTTCAAAATTTGTTAATGTAGCAGTGCATACAAATGCCTTCATTTTTGTTTCCTGATTTTTGTTATTCTTACATACTTTGCAGTTCAAGCATTTGAAAAAGCCTTTTGAGGCTCTACTTAGCCAGCTTTCATCTTTTCTAGTGGACAGAAAACTGGGTACCAACTTTTGCTTCAAGTTTGGGGCCATTGAAAATAAGATGTCAGGCTTCTCACTAATGACATCCTTAAGCCATTGGTCCTGCTGTAATATATGCCAATGCTTGCTCAGGATTCCCTTTACTTGCTTTGACTGTTGTATGCTGTAATGAAAGGAATAAAAGGTTTTTCTACTCCCGGATGTGTTGTCTTGTTTTTATGTACCAACATATCAGACCTATCAAACTTATCTACCTTTTCCATTGCAGCATCAATTGTCCCTGATTTGTAGTTCTTTTCCAGGAATCTCTCTTTCAAAAGGGAAGCCTGACCCTCATAGTCCTGTTTCTTAGAGCAGTTCCGCTTTTACGTCGGAATGCGCCATAAGGAACATTACTGAGCCATGTGGGTTTATGGCAACTTTTGGCCATGATATAATTGTTGCAGTTCACTTCCTTAAAAAATGTCCTGGTGTGGATCTGATTATCTTCTATGAAAATTTCTAGATCTAAGAACTCCACACTTTTAGTACTCATTTTGTGAGTGAACTGCAAATTGAGGTCATTTACATTGATCTCCTCAAAGAAAGTCTGTAGTTCCTCTTGACTGCCCTTCCAGATTATGAGGATATCATCTATGTAGCGGCGATAGAGTACCAGGCTTGCACTAGCTGGGATTGGACCAGATGGTATGATCCTCCCACCAACCAAAAAATAGATTGGCGTAGCTAAGTGCAAACCTGGTACCCATCACAGTTCCTCTAACCTGGAGGTAGTGGTCGCCCTAAAACTAAAACATGTTGTGGTTTAAAATGAAGGCTATGCCCTCCAATAAAAAGTCTACCTGGTTGGTCTTCATATTCAGACTATAGGCAATGGCCTCACATCCCTGCTGGTGTCCGATGCTAGTTTATAAGGAGGAAACGTCACAGGTTGCCAATACATAATTCCGTTCTCAGAGTACTTCTTTCAATATATGTAATATATGTGTTGTGTCTCTGAGGTGAGAATGCAGTTTCTTTACATATTTACATAGTTACATAGTAGATGAGGTTGAAAAAAGACGTACGTCCATCAAGTTCAACATATGCTAAATTTAGACAACAAATACTTTATCCTTTATGTATACTTACAGTGGTGGCCGCCTTTAGCCTCGTGCGGCCGTAGCGGCGCAACTCTGATAACCGTGGACAGATGCATTTTTTTTTCCGGAGTATATTGCGGTATTTTAGCGCTCGTAATATTAGCATTTTATTATCGCTGTCTGCAATACTGCAATAACGTCTTAAAACTAAGGGGGGCGTTCGCGAGGTGTTGTCTACGAAGTCTAATACTTTAGCAGTTCAACCTACGTCAGTACACAGTCTGCGTGTGCGCGCGCAGTAATTGTAAATTTGCATATTTATACATGCATTTGCAGTGCTGTACTGTATGTCTCATTTGAAAATTGTTGAAACGCATAGGCGTGTGCTGTAACAGTACTGTATCACATTTCAGCATATACCGTACAGCGCTCTCCCCTCGCTCGCCCCCGCACACACACAGGATAATTTACTGCACTGCAGTATTTCAACTTCTTATCTTATCTACAGTGCAGTACACATCTCCCACACCATTCCTTTGAATGTGTGTCTTTCTGGTTTCAATCACATTCCTGCTTGCTTGCGAAATTCAAGAGTGATTTTTTATTTTAATTTTCTCCACAAGCCTGCCTAGACCAACTTGATCTGTGCTGTAGCTTTTGACTGCGACCCTGTGCGTTTGACTGCACGTGGTTGATTTGTGTGCTTTTTATGTACTGTATTTGGGGGTGTAGGGATCAAATTATTATGATAACCTGCCTTTTGAAATTATGTCATTTCTTTGAACTGCAGTACAGCTAATCCTTCATGCAGCTGTACTCTGTGCCCCCCTCCCCCACGCACACAATCAAGGCTCGCTCAAGGATTTGAAACTCTTATCGACAGACACTTCTACAGAGTCATTCAGTTTCTGAAGCTTGCCATTGGGTTTTTAATCCGTCCCTAGCCAAGCATCACATCACTGCGCCTGTGTGTAATCCTCTTTGGGATGGGAGCTACAGTACATAGCTGATGATTACTGCGCATGAGCCTGTAAATTCACCACTGCTTGCTTGCGAAGTTCAAGAGTGAGTGACCAAAAAAAATATATATATTTTTTTTCTCCTTATTTTTTATTTTTATTTTCTCTACAAGCCTGCCTAGACCAACTTGATATTACGATATTCAATCTGTGCTGTAGCTTTTGACTGCGACCCTGTGCGTTTGACTGCACATGGTTGATTTATGTGCTTTTTATGTACTGTATTTGGGGGTGTAGGGATCAAATTATTATGATGACCTGCCTTTTGAAATTATGTCATTTCTTTGAACTGCAGTACAGCTAATCCTTCATGCAGCTGTACCCTATGCCCCCCTCCCACACGCACACACACAAGGTTCGCTCAAGGATTTGAAACTCTTATCGACAGACACCTCTACAGAGTCATTCAGTTTCTGAAGCTTGCCATTGTGTTTTTAATCCGTCCCTAGCTGAGCATCACCTCACTGCACCTGCGTGTAATCCTCTTTGGGATGGGAGCTAGCTGATGATTACTGCGCATGACTCACCCATCCACCCCCCAACCCTTTGAGACTTTGTTTACGGTAACGCTTTTGAAAATCCCCTCGGGAAAATCCCTCTCGAATTTGATATGTAAATCAGATTTGCACAGCACTGTCATTCTTTATTTTTCTTTGGTGTACTGTAGGTGTGTGGGGGGGGGGGGGTTGTCAATGATTATAATTATCATGAATGTAAATAAATATTATTTTATTTTATCAGGAACAATAAAAACAAATATAAAAATAATCATGAATAATACAAAATGCAGTCTTTATTAAGTTCTTCTGTCAGATGGCAATTGAGGGCCGGTGGATAATCATGAATAATGCACATTGATAATAATATTAATTAATAATATATAATAATATATATATAGCAATATAATTTTTTCCGTCTTTATCTTCTTCCTCATTCTGTGTACAGTACGGTAGTTCATTGAGAGAGGAGAGGTTTTGTGTACATCATGACTGCAGTTTAGATACTGTGCACTTAACTGTACAAACAGTTCACAGACTTTACACAATACCCCCCTCTCCCCCAGTCCATCCTTTTTTTCTGAAAAGACAAGAAAACAAAAAATTAGTGCAGTTATGTGCATACTGTATTATGGCATTGTGTGCTGTGTAGTACTGTCAAACTAGTCTATACTGGAACTACTGTATACTGTGACTACTGTTAAATACTTTGTAACCAGATGGCTGGTGCTGCTCTCTCTAGAAAGAAAAAAATTGAGCAGTTAGGTGCATACTGTATTATGGCGTTGTGTACTGTATAGCTTCTCCATATTGGACTACAGTATGCAGTTAGTACTGTCAAACTAGTCTATACTGGAACTACTGTATACTGTGACTACTGTTAAATACTTTGTAACCAGGTGGCTGGTGCTGCTCTCTCTGGAAAGAAAAAAATTGAGCAGTTAGGTGCATACTGTATTATGGCATTGTGTACTTTATAGCTTCTCCATATTGGACTACAGTACGCAGTTAGTACTGTCAAACTAGTCTATACTGAAACTACACTCAGTATGCCTTGCGCCAACTCATCCTTTTTGGAGGGTTTCACGACTTTTTGGATATGGTCCTTCAGCTGATGCCAGACCATTTCGATAGGATTGAAGTCTGGCAATCTGTCATTGGAGGGAGGGGGAAAAAAAGGACAATTAGTTTAAGAGATACAGTACACAGTAAAAACAGTGCTAAAAAATGAGACACGGTTACCGCACTTACTCCGCTGGCGTCTTCACCCAGTTGATACCGCGCTCAAGGATATGCGCTGTTGACGCGGTGTGCTTCGGATCGTTGTCCTGGTAGAAACGGTGACCATCCGGGAACTCACGTGTGATGTATTCCACAATCTCAGGCACAATTTTCTCTTGGAAGAAAGCTTTATTCATGATTCCTATAACAAGAAAAGAAAAGGGCTCAAAAAACTGCACACTAGTACACTACAGAGCGTAAGGCAAAAGCGTGTGACATACATTTTACTGTACCTTCAAAGATGATGATGCATCCTGGTCCACGCCTAGAGATGGCACCCCACACATGCATCTTCACTGGGAGTTTTGGACGCGGCTTCATAGATATGCAACCTTTTTTGTGGAATGCAAAGGTGGCAAATCTCTCCAGCGAAACAGTAGACTCGTCAGTGAAGATGCAATCCTGGAAAGTTTCTCCAGTGTCGATCTATGCCTAGGCCTGGACCACTCTCTTGATTTTGTTAACGTCCCTTATCATAGGGTATGCTCTGTAATGACAAGGAATAAATAATTTTAGAGGTACAGTACAGTTTCTTAAACAACACTTTTACCTCCTGTTCTGTCCAGTACTAACCTCACACGTCCATATTTCCATCCAATTCTGCGTCTCATCTTCTTTATGCTGGTCTCGGATACAGTGAGATTGTGATTTTGCTGCAGAGTGTATTTGACCCTTAATGCACTCTTCTCATCATTCTCTTCACTTATTTTGTGGACCAGAAGAGTTGTCTCCCTACAGTGTACAGAAAAACAACAATCCGGTAAGTTACAGTGCAGTAGGCCACAAGTACAGCACATCATTTACAGTTAAAATAGTATAAAATTAGATAGATCTACACAATATATAGTTCTATTAATATTTATTTATTTATTTATTTTTATTTATAAAATATTTTACCAGGAAGTAATACATTGAGAGTTACCTCTCGTTTTCAAGTATTTCCTGGGCACAGAGTAAAACAAGTGTCTATGGAACAAAAGAACCCGGGCGCTACCTGTAGATGATTAAGAGTTGAAAAGGGTGTAATAGCAACCTTAGTAGTGGGCAAAGTATCCCTCTGTTTCTTTTCCTCCTGTGACTCTAACGACCCCAAAGGAGGATCTACCCAGGATCCTTCAAAGTAAGGGCGACAAAAGAAAGGAATGGGGGAGCACTAGTGGAATAATAAAGTACAATCTGATTCAGGTGTGTGACTCTGAAGTGCTGAGGTGGGTGTTATAACTCTAAAATAGTTTCAAACACTCACACGGCCTTGTGCGAATGCTTGAGCATCAAGGTATCTTTGCGTCCTAACTTCTTTTCTTTATGGATTCGATCTCCGCTTCTCGTCTGGGCTCTTCCTTTCTTTCTTTGTTGATGTGATGTCACCTTCTTTGTCCTGTAGGTTCGGTCTCCGTCTCTCGTCTGTGCTTTTTTCTCTCCTTTTTCTTGTGTGCGGTATCACCCTCGAAATGAAAGCATGGAAATAGGAACAGAATATGAACAATCAAGAACAAATTCTAGTGGAACAATATAACCAGAGGTGATAAATATAACCAAACACTCACACGGGCATGTGTAAGTGCACTCTAAGGTATGGTATCTTTGGGCTCCCAGGGGTAATCCCACTGCTCCAACTGACAAAACTTGACTCAGTGGCAAGTGATGAAGGGGATAAAAAAGATAATTCAAAGTATTACTACTCACACGGCCAAGTGTGAGTGCACACTTGGAAAGGTATCTTTTGTTGTGTCTATCGTCCTAGGATGGAAAAAAGGTAGCCATCTCCCGAGTTGAATTCCTTACAGAATGGTAATAAAAATAGTGAGCCCAGTGAGTCAAGGCTATGGTCTTTATTTAAACAATAAACAAGAATTTAAAACAGGGATATGCAACAGACCCCCCGCTTGTTCAAACCGTGAGCTGCGGTGTGGAATGGGGTTAAGGCCAGTCTCTATGGGATCTTTAGCAGGGCTCAAGGTGCTGCAGTAGCTCGCTCCGCGTCCGGATGGAGCTCTGTACTTCCTTGTCCTGCTCCCGACGGTGGCCGCAAAAGGTCAAAAAGGCTGGGGGATTTCGAGCAACGCGTTTCGCCCTGTGGGCTTCCTCAGGCTCCGTAGTTAGTCATTCTAACTTACGTACCGGATACTTTGTTGAGCCTTGGGACCATGAATAGTCTTTTGGAGTCTGATCTCAGGTGATAAGTGCTGCAAGTGGTAGGGGTGAGGAGCTTGATCAGATAGCTGGGTAGCTTACCCATGAAGAATTTAAAGGCAAGACAGGAAAGGTGAAGCAATATAAACAATAATAGATAAACTGTATTATATAGTTATATGTTATATATAGTTATAGTTATATAAATAAAAAAAGTTATATAAATATACCGAAATAACTATAACATTTTATAAAATAAGTTACAGTGCAGTAGGCCACAAGCACAGCACATCATTTGCAGTAAAAATAATATACAATGAGATAGATCTACACAATATATAGTTCTAGCAATATAAACAATATATATACTGTAGTTATATAAATATACCAAAATAACTATAAAATTAGATAGATCTACACAATGTATATAGTTCTACTAATATGCAGCAATATAAACAATATATATACTGTAGTTATATAAATATACCGAAATAACTATAAAATTAGATAGATCTAATATAAACAATAATATAGCAATATAGCAATATAAACAATAATAGATATACTGTATTATATCTTACTATATATTTCTGAAAGCGTCATATGTGTCCGGGTCTGTATGTGTCTCCCTGTGTCCCTCCCTGTGTCCCTAGCGGCAATCCCATTGGACCTTGGGCCAGGCCAATGAGATTGCTTCCTTGGCCCGCCCGCCCCCGCACACCTCTCATTTGCCTGAGGCGGAGTGACGGGCCAAAGGAGAAACGGAGACACACACACACACACACACACACCTCCTCCATGCTCTCTGCGGCTCTCCCCTCACATAGGCCGCTCCCCCAGCTGACCATCCCCGAGAGTGCTCCCCATGGCTCTCACCACCCATAGGCCTCTCCCTCACCCGGTGCTCTCCCTTACCCCCCGCCCGCTCACCCCCCTCTTCCCCCCTCCCCCTGCTCTCCCCCCTGCTCACCCCCTCTCCCTCCCTCCCCCCACTCTCCCCCCCGCTCACCACCCCCACTTATCCCCCCCCACCCACACACACAGAGCATGCTCTCTGCGGCTCTCCCCTCACACAGGCCGCTCCCCGTCCCAGAGGCCGCTCCTCTGGCTGTCTCCGCCTCTCCCGCGAAAGGCACAGCACCTCCTCACCGGAGTGTCTCAGCCTCTCCGCTGAGGAGCCCGAGGTGGAGGAGGAGGGCGGCCGGTACCCAGAGGAAGAGGAACGCGGCTGTGTGCAAGGTGAGTAAACGCAGGGGAATGGGTTATTTAACACGTCCCTGACTCACCCTGCCCTTTGCCCCCTGCCCTCCCTCCCCCTGCCCTTTGCCCCCTGCCCTTTGCCCCCTGCCCTCCTGCCCTTTTCCCCCTGCCCTCCCCCCGCCCTTCGACGCCCCTCCCCCCCCGCCCTTCCACTCCATGCCCCCTGCCCTTCCACGCCTGGGCAACGCCGGGTATATCAGCTAGTAGTTATATAAATATACTTACGCGTTAGTTACCGTTGGTGTCCTCGTGCGTTGTTTGGTTTTTCCGTGTGCATGATAGCACACGGTGGTTGATGGCACAACGAGGCCAGAAGCAGCTAGCCAGCGTTGGATATCTGCAATTCGGTGTCCGCTCATGTACATCTCCTTAATTCTCATGCTGAGATCCTTTGAAATCTTTTTAATTGTGGATGGTGTATTTATACGATAATGACTCACATTAGAGTATGCCCACTTTTAACACCTGTACCTCATCGCAATGCATAAAAGGTTACAGACTTTGCATAGCCTCCCACTCGATGATCTGTATCTGAACTTGTCCAGATACTGCATTGTGCCATCTGCTTCCATGGATCAACCCCGATTCTATGGACGCAAGAAGCCACTCGCCTCTGCCGTGCCTGTCACACAGAAAAAGTGAAAGGCGGCAGCCGTTTCCAAGCCAAGGCCAAAGCGACAGGCTAAGGCTAATAAAGAAAACCTTCTGCTGACCCCAAAGACTAAGGGTTTTAATACACGTAAGCCTTATTATGTCAAGAAGAAATACGGTGATGTACACTCAACGCAAAACAAATGGCAGCCAACCCATCGAACCCGCAGACCACTTCCTCCAATTCACTTCGACAACTCTGCCGCCGCTCTCCCGGAAACCCACAGGCCATTTTCGCCACTGCTCTTCGACGCCGCTGCCGCTGGTGTCCCTGAAATCCATGGGTCACTTTCTCCATTACGCTTAGACGACTCTGCCACTTCTCGCCCAGAAATCCACAGGTCACTTTCTCCATCCCTCTTCGACGACGCTGCCGCTTCTCCTCTCCCGGAAATCCACAGGTCACCTCCTCCATCCTTCTTCGACGATGCTGCCGCTTCTCTCCATGGAACCCCCATCTCATCCTCCGTAGCACCCATCCACCCAGATGTCCACAGCACCCCATGCACAAGTACCAGCTCGTTAGACCGCATGCTGAATGGGTTAAGTGTGGATATCCCTGGGAACTCTACTGTGCTGGTAAAGATAGATCTGCTTCTGGAGACCATCCTAAATATGGATCAACGGATGCAGAAGATGGATCAACGGATGGAGAAGATGGATCAACGGATGGAGAAGATGGATAGACGGATGGAGAAGATAGAGACTGGCATAGCGGGGATACATAATTTGCTCAGTGTTCATGCCCCTGTATCCCCGACGCCAAAGCAGGAGGGTGGCATGGATGTGATGAATGGGACATTCGACCGCCTTCCAACACCAAGCGCACCCCCTCCACCAGAAGAATTTGTGTACATGTATGCCGTTGATGAGGAGGAAAACATGACAACCCCGTCAAGACCACGCCAGGAGACAACACGGTGACCAAGACAGGAGGAAAGCTTCCTCCCAGACAACCTACCCTCGCCCGCCACCACAAGCACACCCGCTCACAGAAGAACACCCGCTCCCAGAACCCAACCTACATACGCTTGCATCGATACGGTGCCCGACATCATCCTGCGCGAGCTGCAACCGGCACTCAGGGAGAAGTATAGGGTGATGAGTGCTGGTTTACCCCAGAAGAATGCCATGTTAATTTTTAAGCACCACGTGTCCTACTTGGTGTCCTGCGAGTGGGTCTACAAAGTGAACTACGGAGAAAATCGCGAAAAAAGGGCGCTTCCTGAAAATTTAAGAAGGACTATTGTGGAGGAATTGCGGCGCTTTTTTTCAATTACAGATCCTTTAATGAAAAGCGTTCGAGACTCCATTAATGGCATTTTGCGCCATACAAGGCATCGGCCCTGGAAGGACAATCTAGTGGGTATCGAATTTGCGTGACTGTTCAACTGTTGTTTATTTTTTGTAAATGTTTTTGTAAATGTTTTGACTTTCTGTACTTTAATAAAGGAGATGTTGCGTGTTTTAACTTGTATTAATAAAGAAATGTATTTACTTACTGTACACAAGACCTGCACAAATCCAATCCACGAGAGCCGCAAACAGGCACGGTTTTCAATGCTGTCCTGAAAATTGGGCCGGTTTGCGACCATCGAGGACTGGAGTTGTGCAGGCCTGACTGACTGTTCTGTACACCATCCTACTGTAAATGTTTTGACTTTCTGCACTTTAATAAAGGAGATGTTGCGTTTTTTTAAATTTATGAATAAAGATTTTTTTTAAATAACACCATACTGTTGTGCTGTTGTGCTGACTGTAAACCATACTAACATAATACATGTAGAATAAATGCATACTTTTTATTTTTTCGGGTTTTTTATAGAGTATATATAAAAAAAGTATTGTATACGGTCTGAAAAAATCAGCATACTGTTTCAGGTATTCTATCCTAATCAATAACAACGGCCACTAAACTGTAGACTCCGGTACGTGTTTTTTAAATCCGATTCAGCAATGTGCAGGCATTGTTACACAAAGCGATATTATCCATCGAAATCCCACCATTCGCCGTTTTCCGCATGAGATGACAAAGTTTTCTTTTCTGAGGAAAAACAAAAGTACAAGTTTTACTGAAATGGTCAGTCCCCTAAAGAAGTTCCCATAGTCAGCCCCACCAATAATTTTTTTGGGGGGGTCCTTCTGTTCACATGCGCATGCGCCTACCGTCGATGTGATGACATGCATACAGTATGCGTTTCAAGAAGGTTCCAATGCGCATGCGCCTAGCTTTTCACCAATTGTGCAGTATCTACTGTAGAAGCCGCTCAGCCAATAATATTGCGTACAGGAGAATCGCTTGACTTTTGAATCGCATGACATTGATATTTTCAAAATAAAAAAAACAGAATAAAATACGGCAACATTACTCACCATAGAATTTCCCAATCAGCTGGCGCCGAGCCACTGCAAGTCCCGTATTCTTGATCATACACATCGTTGACAGGTGACAGTGGGACTGCTACACCTGTAATCAGCTGATGAGGCTGGAAATTGCTTAGGTACATGCAAGCTTGCTCGAAACTGTACGCGAAATCTGGCACAGGCTGCAGGTATCCGGGTGTGGACAGACAGCAAGGGTTGTCACTGACGGTCGGACCGTTATTGGAAGCCGGTGCTGGTGCTGGCGCATTGCTTGCCAGCGACTGACGTTTCTTACTTGGTTTTAACACGACCTTTCGCCTTTTGCCGTCTGCATGATCATAGATATAGGAAAAACCCGGTGTTACACACCAATACCCTGCAATAAAATCAGGATCAATACGAGAAAAACATGGATCGCTACATAACTTTTTCCTTATTGCACGCTTCCACACATGAGCATCTGGCGAAAATTTGTAAAAGTCATAGTTTTCGATAAAATACTGATAAATTTGAACAACTGTTGCCATCTTATCATCTGTTGCATTAATCGCGGCCCATATTAAATAAGCGTACGCTCTGTTGGGTTTTTAGAACACGGGCTGCACATGTACACTCATGGCAGGAATCTCTGGACAATAACCAGACCAGAAACTGGTGCTTGTCTTTCTTTAATATGAAAAGCCTAAATTGATACATTATTGTAACCTCTTCCTTCAGTCCCAAGGCCAATTTACAATAGACCACTGTGATATCTTTTTAAACGAAACACCTGCAAGTCGATACATTACTGAAGCGCATGCGCATTACAATTCATGAATATCTGCCATCTGGCGGATACGCGAAGAATTGCAACCAATTAAATCCGAACCATTATCAATAAACACATCAACCGCGCATTAACCGTGGCTGTGAATGCAACATGAATGCGGTATAAATGCGGTCAGAATGCGGCATGAACGTGGTGAAGTGCGGTGAAGTGCGTGGCATTCGGAAAAAATCACCGAAAAAATTCGGAGATGTTGGAGAATAAAAGGGGCCGTGGCTGTATTTATTGATCCAGAGGAAGGCAAACACAAAACCCAAGAGTCATATAATCCAATGATGTCTCATAAGGGGAAAAAGAAATTCCTTCCTGACTCCAAGAATTGGCAATCGGATTAATCCCTGGATCAACATATTTCCCATGTATACTTATTTGGTATATATCCCTGTATACCTTTCCTATCTACTGTAAAAAGATGTCCAACCTTTTTTTGAACAAATCTATTGTATCTGCCTTCACAGTCTCCATGGGTAATGAATTCCACATTTTAACTGCCCTTACTGTAAAGAACCCTTTCCTTTGTTGCTTTTGATATCTCCTTTCCTCCAGCCTTAAGGGATGGCCCGAGTCCTTTGTACTGCCCGTGGAATGAATAGGTCTTTTGAAAGCTCCTTGTATTGTCCCCGAATATATTAATAAAGGGGATGGACAATCTAACTTATGAGGGGAGGCTAGCTAAATTAGATTTATTTACATTAGAAAAGAGGCGTCTAAGAGGGGATATGATAACTATATATAGTTATCCTCATAAGTTAGATTGTCCATCCCCTTTATTAATTTGGTGGCTCTTCTCTGCACTCTCTCTAGTTCCATAATGTTTTTCTTAGGATTGGTGCCCAAAATTGTACTCCATATTCAAGGTGTGGTCTTACAAATGCTTTGTAAAGGGGCATAATAATGTTTACTTTCCTTCCATCCATTGCCCATTTGATGCAAGATAAGATCTTGTTTGCCTTTGCAGCTACTGCATGACTTTGGGCACTATTGCTAAGCCTGCTGTCTACAAGCACTCCTAAATCCTTCTCCATCAAGGATTCCCCCAATATATCTCCATTTAATTTGTAATTCGCCTTTTTATTCTTGCATCCCAAATGCATAACCTTACATTTATCTGTATTAAACCTCATATGCCATTTACCTGCCCACGTTTCCATTCTCTTCCAGTTTTTCTGAAGAGAAATTACATCCTGTTCTGATTCTATTACCATACACAATTTAGTATTATCAGCAAAGATAGAGACTTTGCTCTCGATGCCAACCTCAAGGTCATTAATAAACAAGTTAAAAAGCAGGGGTCCCAGTACCGATCCTTGAGGTACTCCACTCACGGCTTTAGCCCAACCTGAAAAAGTTCCATTTATGACAACCCTCTGTTGTCTGTCCTTTAACCAGTTTTCAATCCAGGTGCATATATTATTACTGAGTCCAATTTGCTTTATTTTGTACACCAACCTCTTGTGTGAAACCGTATCAAAAGCCTTTGCAAAATCTAAGTAGACCACATCAACTGCATTACCCTGGTCTAAATTCCTACTTACTGCTGCGGCCAAGTTTATTCGAGCATTTGCCCGTTCTTGGCCGCAGCAGTAGCCTGGCACGCGCCCGAGGGTGACGGGCGCGCGCCGAAGCAGCGGAAGAGCGCCCTCCGATCGGGGCGCTCTCCCTACCGCTGCCGGGTCCGCCGGGTCCCCCGGAACCCCCTGCCGCCGTCCCGCGATCGCGGGACACCAGGGCTCCCTCGGGGAGCCCTGGACGCGCGTGCAGGGGGCGCAGGCTCCCGAAGACGCGTGACCGCGCGTCTATGACGCGCGGCACGCCGAGGGGCGGCCACTAGCAAGCCGGGAAATCTCCCGGCTTGCGGATCTGGCCGATGCGCAATAAAGCGTGTCGGCAGTGTACCTCCTCAAATAAACAAATAAGTTTAGTTTGGCAAGATCTATCCTTCATAAATCCATGCTGACTATTACTAATAATTTTATTTTCCATTAGGTATTCCTGAATATTATCCCGTATTAAACCTTCAAGAAGTTTCCCCACTATTGAAGTCAGGCTTACAGGTCTGTAATTCCCCGGTTGTGATCTAGCTCTCTTTTTAAATATAGGCACCACATCTGCTTTACGCCAATCTTGTAGTTCTGAGCCTGTGGAAATGGAGTCCTTGAATATTAAATATAAGGGTTTGGCTATTACTGAGCTTAACTCCTTGAGAACTCTTGGATGTATGCCATCGGGGCCAGGTGCCTTATTTACTTTAATTTTTTCAAGTCGCTCATGAACTTCTTCCTCAGTTAGCCAATTGTTCATTAATATGGAGGTTGTGGCTTCCTCCTCCGGCACTACTATTGAACTTGATTCTTCCCTGGTAAACACAGAGGCAAAGAATTTGTTTAATACCTCTGCTTTTTCCTTATCTCCAATAATCTGTCTACCCATCTCACACTGAAAGGGTCCTATATTTTTTTTTCTCATTTTTTTTGTTATTAAGGTACTTAAAGAACTTTTTAGGGTTGACCTTACTTTCTATTGCAATCCTTTTTTCATTATCCATTTTTGCTAATTTGATTGCCGAGCACACATACCAGACAGCCTCCCGTGCTGCTGAGAGCACACATACCAGACAGCTTCCTGTGCTGCTGAGAGCACACATACCAGACAGCTTCTCGTGCTGCTAAGAGCACACATACCAGACAGCCAGTGAAGGTATCAGTGAGAGACTGCACGTGGGAAGCTGCAGGTTTCGGGTGTAAAATGGTGAAAGAGCTTAGTTCTCCCACTGTTAGTTCGGGACTAAGCTGTATTAGTCAGAACTGAAAGGAGTTATGCCTTTTGGTTGGGTTGCATTATGAGTTAACCCTGAAAGTAAACCCCTGTTCCTCAAATTCTATGTTTCCTGCCTTTGGGCTCACTGCTCACACTAATTTTAACACACAC
>WSYH01005009.1:0-29451 GCA_036426205.1 Ascaphus truei
TATATATGTGTATATACATACATACATACATACATACATACATACATACATACATACATAATGATGAAGCCACTGTGCAAATGAATGGGTGAAGTGTGGGTATCGGCCAGGGTGGCTTAACCCCTTAATTACCTTTGCGGTTATTAACCGATCAGGTGATTACGGGGTTAAGTGACACCAGAATGTATTTGCTATGTATTTTTTTGGCTACGGAGGACAACGGAGGACAGCGGGAATTTGCAGGCGGAGAGAATTCATATTGATGAGGTTAGTAGAACTGTATTTATTTTATTGTGCTAGTTAATGTGTTTAATAATGGTCAAATAATCTAATATCCATATCTGGATAATAGTTATTTTGCCCATTACTGTACTGTATGTGTGTGTGTGTGGGGGGGGGGGGGGGGGGTATTTATGTAATTAAATGTATAGGACAGGGGGAAGAACCGGTGTGGGGTTCTGTGTAGGGAGGGACCACCCGAGGGCCCCCAGACTCCTGTGGGAAGCACCTGAGGACACTCAGACACCTGGGGGCTGACCCGGGGCCCACCAGCCACCAGCGGGCCGACCCATGGAGACCCCATTTGGGGCCCACAGTGACCCACAGAGACCACCTGGTGGACCACGGTGCCTGGTGGGGACCACCTGTAGGCCTCCAGACCCTGTGTGAAACCCTTTGCTGGGCCACTGTGGGGCCTACGGACACCTGTCGGGCCTAACGGGGACTCTCGTAGGTCTGGGGTATTAACCCTGTATGTGAAATAATAAATGATGATTTATGGGGGGGCACAGGGGGTGGGTGGCTTATATATTGTTTATTCATTATTGTTATGTTTATATGCAGTTTAAGCAAACAGTTTAAGTACGATGGAAAAAAAAAACAAAAAAACAAGTAGTGCGATGTTGCATTTTTTTATCTACCTTTTAAAAATGTGTGATTTTTCTTAGTGAGTATCGTTTTGACACACATGTTTTATAGTGCAGTAAGGAAATGCAAGCCCACTCTGCAATGCTCTAAACTTATCGACGTTTATTGAATAGGCCCCTAAATGTCCCGACCGTCACAGCCAAATAAGCAAATGGCTGCAGCACTGGGGACAGTGTCTGCTGCAATTGCACTGCTAGAGGTACATGTTTCCTGATCAAACTCCACGCAACTTCAATTGGTCAGGGTTGGCGATCATTGCGGCTTAGAACATGCAAACCTTATGGTTTGCTACATTTGTATTTGGGAATCTGAGCTAATTTACATATTTAAAGTAGCTAAATTATATATTTTGCAGAGTCAATTCTGGTAATTAAGGGTTAACTAAATTTATCGTGGATAAAAAAAATCACTATTTATGTTACATCGCAAACACAAGGACACTTGTCTACAGCTTGGAAAATGAAATTAAATATCCTATTTCCTATAACTTGAATTATTACCACCTGAGCACAAATTGTCAATCTTAACTCTGCATAAACATGAACATTGTATATTAGCATTCATAGATTTCAGATACATTCTTCTTCAAAAAATGAAATAATTATTTTGCAAGAGACTGAGACCTAAGCGAGTGAAAACATTTTGATGACGAATGACTGAAAGAGATAAATTTGGTATGAATATTTCCAGTGTGCTTGCAAACTATGATTCAGTATATATCAATGATAAGAAAAAAGAAAGCGATTTAAAATGTAACCTTGCAATCCCATTAAAAGAAGTTAACACAAATTTGTCATCGTCTGTATCACTACCTATGTCCTATGTTTCATGTACTTATCAAGCTCCTTCTTATTTAGATACATATATATATAGCTAACATACTGAACGTATTATTCAAGGTTAGATATAAATGTTGCAGAAATTGTAGGTAAAGGAGCACAGCAAAAGGTCCATCCATGTAGCAGAGATAAATTCAGGGCAACTCCATACAGTATGAAAAGTTAAGGGGTATTTATTCTGTATACAGTGCAACAGAGGGAGCTAACACACCAACGCGTTTCATCCCATAGGGACTTTATCAAGTCCCTATGGGATGGGACACCTTGATAAAGTCCCTATGGGATGAAAGGCGTTGGTGCGTTAGCTCCCTCTGTTGCACTGTATACAGAGTAAATACTCCTTAACTTTTCATACGGAGTTGCCTGAATGTATTTCTGCTACACGAATGGACCTTTTGCTGTGCTCCTTTGACTACCATTTCTGCATGCTGATTTACCTTACAGGATTGCACGCTCTGGAACCCAGGAACCTTGGATCCTCTTGGAATTCCCTATGGGCAGGTAATGGGCTGTAGTCCTTATTCATTTACCTTTTACTATATTTGGGATTATTGTGGGGTTGGTACACCAGGACCATTGGATGCAGTAGTCAAGTGGGCACTGTGAGGTCTGGCTACCCCTGGAAAAGTTTCTTTATGGACTGCTATATCCTATGATGGTTCCAGTCTGGCCGTTTTGATATGGAATTCTACATACTTCATGATACACTTCTATATTTGAGCACCATACATCCACATACCCTCTAGATATAAATGTTGACATGTCGTGGGTTGATCATTTGAATTTAACTAGAATATGTGTGTAGCATAGCCTCCCGGCTGCTACTTATTTTCCTGGGCCCTACCAGTGTAAGTCCTGTTAGGTGCAGATAGTTGATGGCTTAATTCCTTCAGAAAGGCCTTGTGTGCTTTTGCAGCTTTAGATACATTTGATGTATCTAAGGGCAGGCCTACTGTAGCAACAACCAGAAAGTGTCAGCCTGAGGGAAGGATACTGGTTCGCCTGCTGTACAGTATGTGATGACCTATCAGTATCCAGACCTGCCCTGTTATGGGGCAGGGTTACAAGCCGAGCCTCTGGGTTCATTCTGGCACTTTCCCAGAAGTAAGAGAGTCTGTCTCCCCTCCCCCTGAGGAATGGGAGTGTTATCCTGAGCACTACCAGGGATAAGAATCTGGATGGGGCCTGCAAGGCCTTATCTCTAAAGGAGGGCTGTATAGTCTCGCTGACTTCTGCTGTACTGAATAAAGAACCAGTTGCACTATAATCCATTGGTGTTACCGACTGTACCAGAACATAGTATTAGTATGGACCATCCTGCAAACACAGGACCCATGCTGATTGAAGGCGCTGACCATGAGTGAAGAACCCTGAAAGCCTGTCCTGATCATTCCCCACACCACCACAGAAAAGCTCAGCCCTCCTGTTACCTCACAGGTACGCACCACACCACCACTAATATTGAGTAGCATACCTAATCTCACTTAGGGAAGGGGTCCAAGGGCTACATGTGAAATACATACCTCCCTTGTCTTGATAATTATTGCTGTCAACATTCATGGAGCTATATAAGGTATTTTTCAGTTTAATTATTTACAAAATATTCATTTTGAATTACGCAATATTAAAACTTGGGGACTTTGCTATATGAATGAAGCTGCTTGACAATGACTACACATTAATTTGTCTTGTCTAATAGTCTTTCTGATTGGCTAGATCAGGGGAGTGCAAACTTTTACTGCTGCGCCCCCCTGTCTGGCCTGCTCTGAGCTTGCGCCCCCCCTACTACCTTGCCGGTGCGTCAAATGACGCTCTGGGGTCATTTGCAGCCGCGTTGCCATGGAGACGCGTCACAAGCGTCTGACTCACGGTACGTTTTCATGTTGCAGAGGCCTCATGCGATCCTTGGTATTTAATTGAAATGCCTTGGGGAACAGCGCAAGACCTCTTAAACTGCCCAAGCCCCCCAAGACAAATCTACTGTGTTAGACCTTGGTAAAAAAGCAAATTGTTAAAAGAGATGAAAAGTGAAGAGGATGAAATTCAGTGCAATTAAATAGCCCATCTGTTGGACTTTTAATGTGTTAACATTTGAAGCAGAATTATGATAACACAGAAAGTATTTTGTATAGGCTGCACTACCTTATGTATTAATTATAATGAGGATATAAGTACGTGGTGGGTGCTGGGGAACAATGAAGAGACCCCTAATCTCTCCTCAGAATTATAATAACGTTTCAAAACCACACATCAGCCTCACTATATTAAGCATAGTCATTTTATGTAGCATATGCTAGAATGGGAGAGGGGGACAGGTATCTCTTAAAACAGCTGGATGACTAAATACTAAGGCCCCGATACTGTACCTCATACTGCAGTAACCAAAACATGCAGGATTATTGCCTAAAAAAGTGTGTTATTTTTATGGTTCAATACATAAACATTGCATTACCCGAAAAAAACTGTTTTTATTAGATCATTAAAAAAAAAATCTGATTTAAAAAAAGTTTCCAAATACCACATGTTTTGCTATAAACGGCTATTCATCATATTCCGATGTTTATCGGAATGGGATTAACACCAGAAATACTGCAAATATTTTATCATCTAGTCAAGGCTAGTATGAGCCCTATCTTTTCTATGTATATAATGGCCAATATGTACATAGGCAAGATAAGCAAAAGTAACCGGAACTAGATTACACAATTGCAATAAAAATTAAAACCATTGTTGCCCACGGGTCAACGAAAAATGTTTTTCCATGACAAGATATCTACAAATAGCTACAAAGTGAATAATATAAACATACAACTACACTAACTACCCCACTTGGCCATCTTAGTGTCTAGTAAAACTAGCTGCTATGGTAAGTAGGGGTTTACTGTTTCTGCCATACCCCAGGGAAGCCAAACCAAGCTGAAAGGGAAACTACCTCCTTCACCCACCATCCAATACCTTCCAAACTAATAGCCAATAGCCCTATTAACAAAATGTGTCTAATAGTGCTTTTGGTCATTAATCAACCAAAAATACACATGTATAAATAAAAAACACTCAACATTACAAATACATTTTTAAAAAAATGTAAAACAATTGATTCACTGTTTAATTTTAATTTTTTTTACAAATATTTTACCAGGAAGTAATACATTGAGTTACCTCTAATTTTCAAGTATGTCTGAACACAGTTATGATGACAATACATGGATACAGTACATTAAATGTAATAAAGATGATGCATTATATTTAAAGCTTTTTCATGGTCAAATATAAGTTATGGGCGTCCATAACAGTAATAGGCAAGATGGGAGACTGCTGAAGTCTTGAAATAGCTTAGTCTGGTGGTGGCTTTGAGAGTCTCTGGTAGGTGGTTCCAGGTGCACGATTAAGGAAGGTGGAGCGATCGGCTTCCTTGTTGAATCTTGGGATCATGAAGATTCTTTTAGAGTCAAATCTCAGGTGATAAGAGCTGCATGTGGTTCGGGAGAGAAGATTGTTCAGAAGACTGGGTAGTCTGACCAGAAAGGCAAGACAGGAAAATGTAGTTTGTGCCTGGACTAAAGTTATAGTCAATCTACAGTATTACTTGGAGCATTTCACAGTGATCTGTGTTGTAGTTTCATTGTAGGACAAAGTTCAAGATTGAGTTGTAGAGGGTGTTATTTTTTACTAAGGTGAGTTTAGAGACCTGTACCATCTACTATGTTCCCATAGTCTATAATTATAACAGAGAGTTGTCATAAATGGAATTTTTCAGGTTGGGCTAAAGTTGTGAGTGGAGTATATCAGGGATCAGTACTGGGACCCCTGCTTTTTGTATGTATGTATGTATGTTTTATTTATACAGTATAGGGCCATTAATGTACATAGCACTTCACAGTAGTAATACACGTAACAATCATATAAATAACAAATAATACAAATAACAGATCATGGGAAAAATTGCTTCAGACATAAAAGTAACATTGTAGAAGAGGAGTCCCTGCTCCGAAGATTTACAATCTAATTGGTGTGGATAACGTACAGAGACTGTAGGAGGACATTCAGGTAAGTGCGTCTGCAGGGGGCAAAGCTTTATGTATCGTGTATAGTATTAGCCACAGTGCTTAAAGAAGCGTGTCTTAAGGTGGGTCTTAAAGGTGGCTAGAGAGGGTGCTAGTCGAGTATTGAGGGGAAGGGCATTCCAGAGGTGCGAGCAGTCAGTGAGAAAGGTTTAAGGCAGGAGAGGGCTTTAGATACAAAGAGGGGTAGAGAGGACTTCCTTGAGCAGAACTTAAGAATCGGAATGGTGCATAGAGAGAAATTAGGGCTGAGATGTAAGGCGGAGCAGAAGAGTGTAAAGCTTTAAAAGTGAAAAGGATAATTGAGTGCGAGATGCGTGATTTGATAGGAAGCCAGGAGAGGAATTTCAGCAGGGGAGACGCTGAGACAGATTTAGGAAAGAGTAGAGTAATTCTGGCAGCAGCGTTTAGGATATATTGTAGGGGAGACAGGTGAGAGGCAGGAAGGCCGGACAGCAGGAGGTTACAGTAATCGAGACTGGAGAGAATGAGGGCCCTTGTCAAAGTTTTAGCGGTCGAGTAACAGAGGAAAGGACATATCTTTGTTATTTTGCAGAGGAAAAAGCAACAGGTTTTAGATACGTTTTGAATTGAAGAAGTGAATGTGAGAGAGAAATCAATTGTGACCCCTAGGCAGTGTGCTTGGGCTACTGGGTGAATGATGGTACTTCCAACAGTAATGTGGAAGGAGGTAGTAGGGCCAGGTTTGGAGGAAGTATAAGGAGCTCTGTTTTTGCCATGTTAAGTTTATGTCGGCGGATGGCCATCCATGATGATAATACCAGAGAGACATTCAGAAACTTTGTTCTGTACAGAAGGTTTAAGGTCAGGGATTGAAAGGTAAATTTATGTGTCATCAGCATAGAGGTGATATTTAAACCCAAAAGATGTGATTAGGTCACCTAGAGAAAGTGTGTACAGAGAAAAGAGAAGAGGTCCCAGGACAGAGCCCTGGGGTACCCCCACAGAGAGATCGATAGAGGAGGTGTTAGCAAAAGAGACACTGAAAGTACGATGGGAGAGGTAAGAGGAGATCCAGGATAGAGCTTTGTTACGAATACCAAAGAGTATGAATAATGTGATGGAGAATAGGGTGGTCCATGGTGTCAAATGCTGCAGAGAGGTTGAGTAATATGAGCAGAGTGTAATGACCTCTTTCTTTGGCAGCATGGAGGTCATTAGTTATTTTAATAAGGGCTTTTTCAGTGGAGTGAGCAGTATGGAAGCCATGTTGTATAGGGTCTATGAAGAATAGGTGTTGAGAAAATGTAGCAATGGAGAGAATACAAGGCATTCAAGGAGTTTTTAGGCAAAAGGAAGGAGGGAGACAGGTCGATAGTTAGAAGGACAGGTAGGGTCAAGCTTGCTGTTTTTGAGTAATGGTATAAATATTGCATGTTTGAAGGTGGAGGGAAAGGTACCAGAGTAGAGGGAAGAGTTAAAAATCTGTGTGAGCGAAGACATTATAAAAGGAGCAAGAGGTTTTAGGAGATGGGAGGAAATGGGATCAAGAGGGCAGATGGTAGAGGGAGAAGAAGAGATCAGCAGTGACACGTCCTCCCCCGAGACAGCAGAAAAAGAATCAAGGAAAGCCGGAGGAGAGTTAGGAAGCGGTGTGGGATGGGAAGAGGCAACAGAGGGGATGTTCTGATGTATGGATTCTACCTTTCCTTTAAATAGTCAGCAAAGTCCTGAGGTGAGATGGAGAAAGAAGAGGAGGCAGCCGAGGGTGGTCTGAGTAGCAAATCAATGACAGAGAAGAGTCGGAGTGAGTTAGTCTTGTCATGTTGATTAGTGAAGAAAAGTAGGTTTGTTTAGCCTGTACGAGGGCAAAGTTGAAACAGGACAGCATAAATTTGTAGTGAAGGAAATATGTGAGAGTATGAATTTCCTCCAGAGGAGTTCAGAGTAACGAGTGGAGGGACGCAGCATGCGTGTGTGTGAATTTAGCCAGGGTCTGAAGTTAGAAGGGCGAGGACGGCAGAGAAAAAGCGGGGCATGTAGATCAAGAGAGGAGGTTAAGGCAGAGTTGTAATTCCTGACCAGGTTGTCCGGGTCTGTAGCAGGCCTGAGAGAGGAGAGGGAGGAGCGTAAACTGGTGTTAAAAGTTGGAAGGTTAATAGAGCACATGTTTCTGGAGAAATGAGGGGTAGATAAAAATGGAGAGGTGGAGAAGCGAGAGAGAGAGATTGAGATGAGGTGATGGTCACAGAGAGGTAAGGGGGAAATTGAGAAATCAGTGAAAGAAAGGTTTTTAGTGAAAACCACGTCTAGGTAGTGGGCATCCTTGTGGGTGCTGGCTGCAGTCCACTTTTGGAAGCCCAAAAAGGAGGTTAGAGAGAGAAAGCGAGAAGCCCAAAGGAGAGAGGGTTCATCAATGTAGCAATTGAAGTCCCCAAAAAGAAGATCAGGGGAGTCTGAGGAGAGAAAGAAAGAGAGATAGGATTCAAAGTGAGAGAGAAAGGCAGAGGGGGGATGAGTAGAGGTAGGTGGGCTACAGATGACCACCATGTGGACAAGGAGAGGAGAGAAGATCTGGACAGTGTGAGCCTCAAATGAGGGAAAAGCAGGAGAGGGAGGAATGTGAAGGGTTTGGTAACGACAGAGAGAGGAGAGCAGAAGCCCCACGCCTCCAGCCTGCCATCAGTGCGCGGAGTGTGGGAGAGAGAAAGGCCACAATAAGAGAGGGCAGATTCCAGATCAGATTCAGACTGTGTAAGCCAGGTCTCAGTTATAGCAAATAGGAGCAGAGAGTGAGAGATAAAGGAGTCATGCACAGAGAGAAACTTGTTTGAAAGGGAGCAAGCATTTCAAAGGGCATAGGAGAAAGGGAGAGAGGAAGGAGGGTTGGCAGGGGAGGGGTATGAGGTTGGAGGGGTTGACACCAGAAGGAGTAGAAGTTGCATTTCATAGACAAAGACAAGAGCATGTAGAAATAAAGCAGGGACCAGGATTGGGAGAGATATCCCAAGAAGCAAGGAGGAGAAGCATGGATATAAAGAGGATGTGTGAGGATGATTTGTAGGGGTGTGTTTTAGTGCATGGGGTATAGCTGTGTGGTGTAAGAGGGCACAGTATGAAAGTAGTTCATGTGAACTGAGAAGTGGTGAAGAAAGGAGAGATGGAGAAATATGAAAAGTGTTAGAGACAAACTGAGGCTGGTGGAAGGAAGTGGATAATTTGAAAATATGAGGCACAGCAAATATAAAAAGTAAAGGAATCATCACAGCAATAGTTAAGTGTTGAGATGTGCAGTCTGGGATAGATGATATCCTTCTTTCCAGCGTAGGTAAAATGCAGGAATCAAGGCCGGTAGGTGTTGTCCACTTGTTCACTCCTTTTGAACTTCCTTTTAAACTCCACTATGCTTGCCACTTAAATGGGCCCTTCCCCTCTCACCAAATGGTTTTGTCACCTCTGCACATCCTCTCTCCTTTGTACTTCGATGACCTTCACACGGTTACCTGACTTGCCTACTCACTGGCAGGCATCACAGGAGCGACAGAACGCTGCCACAGCCTGGGATCCCCCCAGCCAGTTAAAACGCTGCAGTAGCCGGGTTCTAGTGCGGGAGACTGCTGATGGCCAGCTAGTGAAATGGAGTGGTCTACCTGCAATAACTGCTGCCTATACTCCCTGGGTATTACTAACTGTCTTCTACCTGCCCATACCCTGTCCAGGCATGCTCTCTGTATGGTCATCCACAGTCTCATGCCCTCTAAATCGGGATTGGATCGAAAATTGGATTGGATCGAACATGTTCTCTGAACTGTTCACCGAGCTTCGGCCACTTACCCTCACTCATTAAGTCAGGGGATGGGGAAACAGGCATGTTGGAAGGGAGGTCAGGACACAGTACAGACTCAGTCTGGCTTACCTGCCTGGTCATCTCTGGGACCTCAGGAATAGGTGGTCACAAATGCAGGGGGACGGTGATCTCCTCAGTGGACAGGGTTGCTCCCTGCCTGGGCAAGTGCCCGACTTTTGCGCCATGTGACCACAGCAACAGGAGCATCTTCTTCCGCAAAAGAACAGATGAGGTGCCCCAGGTAATTACTGTGACAGTGAGGGGGTAACCAGGCTCTAAATAAAGGTTAAGCCCATTATTGGTTGCCACTGATCCTAAAATAAGGGCTCTTGAGCCCAGTAATGCTGTATGTATAAACTGTACTTTGTGTTAATAAATAATTTTTGTGCTTTTACCTTTCCAGGCATGCCAGCGAGCAGGGATTGCTAGGGAATGAGTTACAAGGGGTTTTTGAAGAGGAATTGTTTTCAGAATTTGTCTAGGTAGTTGGGGTCCGGAGTTGTCGGTTCCCCTAAAAATGTACACGGGAATCATGCCTGATTCTCGGATACATGTAGACACATTGTCCCGGCAATATCTCCCCTTGAAAATGCTTGCGTTACTCACTTGTGTTCCCTGCTTCAGCATAGCCCAGAAAAGTAAATGAGGCAAAGGAATGAATGGTGTCCCTATAACTAAGGGGGTCCGTAGGTTAAGGGGGGTATCCCAGTTAATGCCCAGGTAGCCCAAAACCTGTATTGGGTTCTTGGGTGCTCCAACCGTAGATAAGGTAGCGAGGGAACTCACAGAGTCCAGTCTAAGTTCAATAGACAGTGTGTGAGGAATACCGTCTGATAGAAAATAAAGTATATTTTTTCTGTTCTATTCTCCATACCCAGGGCTTAGGGATGTATTAAAATCTATTTTTTTAATACATTGAAATGTACTGTTGTGTACTGTAATGAAGTGGGACAATCGGAATTGATGTTCAAACAGATTGTCAGTCTGGTGCCAGTAAGTCTGCTGGATATCCCAGTTCAAAGTAACCAGAGGATGCCAGAGGTGTGAAAGACATTTGGGTGGTAGGGAAGGGCTCAAGTATTCACGTCCTGGGGATAATGGCAGTCGTTCGGGCTGCAGTTTGTTCTGCCAGACCTGGTGGAGTCTGACCCAGCAGGTGGCATGAGATAGCAGGGACGGAGGTGGCAAACTTGCGCAATTTCAGATTTCCCGCTGATGCAGCTTTCTATTTCAGCTTTGCTCTGATTGGCTGCTGAGAAAGTTCCCACGCGCTGATTGACTGTAGTAGTTTGTGAATGAAACTCCAAATACTATAAGAAACCAATCAGCGCCAGAAGTGCAGGCTGGCTTTTCAAAGTTGCTATTGCATGAATAGCAAGAGCAACCGTCTTCGATTTTAAGCAAGGAAATTCTGCCCGCCAGATTCAAAGTCCCGTTTTGTGCGCCCAAGTTCTAATAATCGAACGTTGCGGTCGTGGCTAGGATTGCAAGACGATTTTAGTTCGAGGAGTTTGGTACTAACACCCGATCAAGAAAAGTCCAAGTTGTCAGAAAAGAAGGGAACAGTGGCATGTGGAACTTCACGCCGATTTGGGAACCAGAGGATTTTGTGCTAAGTCCCAGTCAGGGGAAATCTCTTATTTAGAGTTCTCTGCACCTAGAACACTCTAGTGTTCGACCCCCAGAAAGTGTGCTTTTCGTCTTATTTTGTGTTTTACTGTGTGTATGCCAATTTATGTGAATAAATTCCAACTGTAAACTGTAAAGTGTAAACTGCCTGGCCTCCCATGACAAGATCTCAGTATCTAAGCCTATCAGGACACCCACATCCCTAACTCCTCAACTGGCATCCCAGTCGAGAAACACAACGTCATTAAAAAAAAATTGGCTCATGGTTTAAACAGCCAAACAGAGGGCTAGTGAACCAGTTCCCGCCCAAATGTGACATCAGAAGCCATATTTAAGACTGTGACGCCTCATTTGAGCCCAAGAAGACGACGAGTCAACATCGGTTGGGATCTATCATGTGTTTTTTTGGATTGACAGATAAAGACAGAAGACGAAGAAGATACAGAAATAATTATAGAAGAAGATAGAAGAAGGTGATTAAAGATAGAAGAAAGAAGAATTGGGTACCTGATCTGGATCTTCATGGCGGATGGCATCGGATACTGAGGCCTTCGTGGTACGTGTGCTTCCTGTTCTCCAGGAATCAGAGGGCAAGCGCTTCTAAAGGTAAGTAATATATTTAATGTGTGGAAATTAATTTTTTTTACAGGTTTTTCGATTGGAAGTGCATTTTTATTGTTTCTTTGCACATTGACTGATAATATATTAATCAGTACCCCATTAGGGTACAGATCAATACATTATTAGGCCAATAATTTGTTTTTAATTTCTTGCTTTGTATTGATGGTGATTTTTCTATGTATGTTTATTATGTTGATGTAATTGTTTGTCATTTTGCAGCTTTATTTTAAAAAATGTTGACAATTGATTTTCGTTTTTTATTAATGATGTGTTGTGTTGGCTAATGCTTTTAATAGTTGTGTTGCTGATATTTTTTAATAAGTAATGTCTTTGTTGGTTAGTGTTTGTGGTGATAATGGGGTTAATCAGGCCATTAATAAGGTATTATACCTGGCTGATTAACACCAACTCGTATTGGGAGTGAAGGGTTTAAAAGTATATGCATGACACTGATGTATTTTCCCCTTTCCAAGCCTTTTTATCACCATTTTGCAGGCTGCTCCCTGTCTGCAGTAATAGAAATAAATACAAAGGGGGCTATGCACTAAGCTCAATGGCTTTGCGTTCTGATTTGGCCAAAAAGCAGGTTCGTTAAAAAGTGAAGCCGGGGATGCGATGCACTAAGGCAAGCATGTCAAACTCAAATGCTAGCAAGGGCCAAAAAAACAAGGTTTAAGTCTAGGTGGGCCGCAAAAAAATAATAATTAAATTTTCATAGAAACGTAGGTTTATTTCGAAAAGTTGTGTGTGTGTGTGTGTGTGTGTGTGGGTGTGGTGTGTGTGTGGTTGTGTGTGTGTGTGTGTGTGTGTGTGTGTGCTAGTGGTGGTGTGTGTGTGTGTGTTGTGTGTGTGTGTGTGGGTGTGTGGTGTTGTGTGCTGTGTGGGTGTGGTGTGTACCTCACCCAAAAAAAAACCCCCACACCAAAAAGCCCGATGTGCTGATGACTTTCCTGAACCCATATCCAGCCCTGCCGGACTGCCCCTCTGATGTCCAAAGCAGCAATCCCGCCTGGAATCTACCCCCGATATCCGTAGCCCTCAAGGGACTTATGGTAGGGAGGGGAGGTGCTTCCTACATGTTCCTTCCCCGATGTCCCGTGAGATAAATTGAGTCGATCCAGGCGAGAAGAGAACAGAATAGGTTATTTTCGTGGTTGTAGGTTAGGGCAGTTAGATAAAACGAGGATGAGGAAAAGAGACCAGAAGAGAACAGGAGAGAGGAAGATGAGAGATGCGTTTGGCTATTTTTCGTGCCACATTGAAGAGAGGATGAGCAGAGAATTATTTACCGACCAGGTATTCAATTAGACGTCCGTCTTCTTTGAGACCTATTCCCCTCACCCACCCGGATACCGAAAGGAGACTGAGACTTACCTGGTGAATAGACACCTGTACTGACGTCCCCGACTTCTGATTCGCGGCACATCCATACCCGATGAGCAGACGGAATTGAGACGAGCGAAGACGGAGGCGCAAGATGAGACTGTCACACACTCCCGGTCTTAGCATTGATGCTCAGAGATGAGCAAAGATCCAGATGCGATCGCAGTAGAAGAGCCTAGCTCTCCGCGAGGGATTTTAGAGAGATGAGATCCTGTCGCTGATAGTGTGGAGCAGATCGTACGTCTCATTATGTTTCCATTCGACTTACAAGGGCATATAACCCCTCCCACGTCTGCCGGGATTCAAAAGCATTGCCCACAATCCGCTTTTTGCTTATCCTGGCAACGGTCAACGCGGCATCACCGATAATCTTGCTTCTTTCTCTACTGAATGGCTCGGCCTTCTTGCAAGTCTGAGAGGACGGATTGCCGCGTCATAACGTAGAGAGAAGCAGACGGAAGACCTACCGGAAGAGACCGAGATCTGAGCTCGAGGAGAATGAGATGGAGAGGATCAGAGAGAAGTAGCGAGCCTCCTTAGGTGCTCAACGAGGGACCTGGAGAGTAGACCTGGATCTCTTTCGCGACTACCGTGATCCGGTCCGCGGCGCCGAGAGCATGGTCGATGGAGCAACCGGACGTGAGATTACGACTCGCTCGACCCCTTCCATGCGAGACGTGAGCAGCAAAAGCTAGATTCTCATTGTAAGAGACTGAACCCTCCATCCCCCCTGAACTCTGAAAAGTTCCTCTAGTAGTTACACCCCCCTCCCCCCAGTTATCTGAGATGGAGGGCGTCCCCCGAAGGAGTGCGTGGTCGACTCCGTCCCGAGTTTTCTCCCGCATCTTCCAGAGATTTTACTCCCTATACGTAAAGTCGAGTGCCTCGCCCCGCGTGATCATGCGATGTTACGACTTCTGCAACAGAAATAGAGATTGCATTCGTTTCCCCTATGATAGGACGGCGGGGAGCCGTGCACCGAACAATCACTCTCCCATCAGCCCTCCCAGATATTTCCGATTCAGGCATGATAGACGTTCGTGTATGGGAGCTCTGAGGCTCTCTAAGAGCGGACACTGGTGACTTTGTCAGTTCCGAACGAGTTCTTTCTCTGAATCGATGTACCTTAAGATGCACGTTCATTCTTCTCCTTCAGCTCATACACTACTCAGAGGCCCCCGTATCATTATTCCGGCAGCAACCCCTCTTCCCGCGTGTGACGTCCATTGCTTCGTCTCCTCCGGATGGTGAACACCTCTGGTTCCTAATTATTTCGTGAATTCCTCGTTCAATCCTGCACCCTGTGAATTCTCTGTCGAACCGTGTGCGGCCTCGTATGGTAGCGCGCCCGCCCCTCTGTTCTTCCTTTTTCCTTCTCTTCCCGCGAGAGGTCCTTCCGCTTTTGGGGACGAGAGGGGTCGCCATAGAGTCTACCGGAGTAGGAAGATTTTGTTCGGCGACTGCCACAAGCCAACCGTCCTGATGTTTGATGTCCCTACCCCGTGTTTTGTTCGACCTGTGGTTCTTTTATACCTCTGTTGCTTTGCTCCCCGTCCCATGATTCAACACCCCCCTCTTTCCTAGGCCTCGGTCAGCCTCCTCTAATTTCCCTTGGCAGAGCGTCTCGGCGACCGTATCCCCCCGAAGCTCCCACACTCGCTTCTCTTCCATTGAATCCTCTCCTCGCTCACCCTTGGGTTGCATGAGGCCGGCCTACTCTTGGCTCCAGTGCCTCTTAGTACGAATCCGACGGTTTTGTTGTGGTGGCCACCGAAGCTAGCTTTGAGGACCCTTGCCTCCCCCTCTTCGCGTCGATAGAACCAACCCGAGCGAGGGGTACGCAATTCTGGTGCACTCTGCTTGGTCCCTGTAGACCCTACGGACTCCTGGAGAAGGCATAAGAGAGCCAACAGCGAAGTCGGACTAGGCCAGACGGGCAAGCAGCACAACATGCTGGAGAGAGATCGGACCCAGCAGAAGAGCGCATGAGTACGGGCAGAACGAAAAGAGGCGAGAGCATGACCCACGAGGAGGATCGATAGGAGCAGAGAGGCAATGAGACGAGAGGGATTGGCAGGAGAGGCGAGGGAGGGAGGCAAAGGGAGGGTTAAGGAGAGAGGCCAGAGAGAGAGAGAGAAAGACGCAGAGATAGAGAGAGAGGAGAGTAAGAGAGAGATGAGGCAGGATATAGATAGAGCGGTAGTCCCAGAGTATTAGCATACGACGCAGGCAGAGAGAGTATTAGATAGTAAGAAAGAAGAAGAGAAGAGAAAAGAGATAGAGAGATGATATGCAGAGAGAGCTATGAGCCGCTATAGAGTAGTCAGGACGATAGCAGAGAGAAGAGCTAGCAGCGGAGAGCCAGAGGAGACGCAGAGAGAGGCGAGAGATAGCGAGAGAGCATAGAGAGGCCAGAGAGAGAGAAAAGAGAGAGAGGAACAGCAGAGAGAGGCAAAGGAGAGAGAGAGAGAGACTCGGAGAACGGGCAAGAGAGCAGAGAGGAGAACCGAGGAGAGGGGAGGCAGAGAGGTCAGATAGAGGAGAATAGGAGGCAGACGAGAAGAGAGGCAGAGAGAGAGAGGCAGAAGAGAGCAGAGAGAGAGAGAGGCAGAGGAGGAGAGAGGCAGAAGAGAGAGTAGGGCAGAGAGAGAGAGAGGGACAGGAGGGACAGAGCACAGGAGACAGAGCACAGGAAGAGGCGCAGAGCACAGCCAAGGCCACATAGGCACAGGGCAGAGGCACAGGGACAACAGAGGCACAGGGACAGAGGAACAGGGACAGAGGGACGAGGGACAGAGGGACAGGGACAGGGACAGACGGACAGAGGCACAGGACAGAGGGACAGAGGGACAGAGGGACAGAGGCACAGGGATAGAGCACCAGGGACAGGGACAGGGACAGGGGGACAGAGGCCACAGGACAGAGGCAAAGGGACACAGGCACAGGGACACAGGGACAGAGGCAAGGGAAGGGACACAGGACACAGGCACAAGGGACACAGGCCACAGGGACAGCAGGCACAGGGACGGGGCACAGGGATACAGGCACAGGGACACAGGACAAGAGGCACAAGGGACAGAGGGACAGGGAAATGGCACACAGGACAGGGAAAGGGCACAGGGACAGAGGCAAGGGCAAAGGGCACACGGGACAGAGGCAAGGAGGGCAATGGAAAGGGAGCAGAGCAAGGGACAGAGGCACAGGACCGGGGCACAGGGACAGAGGAAGGCAACAGGGACAGGGGCAAGCGGAAGGGGCACACGGGGACAGAGGCACAGGACAGAGGGACAGGGGCAACAGGGACAGGGCACAGGGACAGGAGCACAGGGGACAGAGGCACAGGGAGGACAGGGACAGGGCACCAGGGACAGAGGGACAGAGGCACAGGGACAGAGGCACAGGGACACATGCCGGGACACAGGGACAGAGGTCACAGGGATAGGGACACAGGCACACAGGCACACAGGGACACGGCACAGGGACAGAGGCACAGGGAAAGGGGGCACAGGGAAGAAGCACAGGGCCAGAGGCACAGGGACAGGGGCACAGGGATAGGGGCACAGGGACAAAGGGACAGAGGCACATGGACAGAGGGAACAGAGGCCACACGGGACAGGGACAGAGGCACAGGAACAGAGGCCTAGGGACAGAGGCAGAGCACAGGGAAGAGGCCAGGGACAGAGGCAACAGGGACATGGCAGGGGACAGAGGGACAGAGGCAACGGGACAGAGCACAGAGGCACAGGGAGAGAGGCACAGGCACAGGGGACAGAGGCTTTACTCCCTGACATTCTCCCTTCCCTGACACACTCTTCCATGACACTCCCTGATCTTCTCACTCTCCTGACACTCTCCTCTCCCTCTCCCTTGACACTTTCCTCTCTCTCTCTTCTCTCCCTGACACTCTACGCCTCTCCCTGACACTCTTCCCTATTCCCTGCGACACTCTCCCTCTCCATGACACCTCTCTCTCCCCATCTCCCTGCAACTTTCTCCCCCTGACACAACACCTCTCCTCTCTCCCTGAATACTCTCCTCTCCCTGACAATCTCCCTCCTCTACTGACACTCTCTCTTCTCTCCCTGTCCCTGAAACTCTCTCTCTCCCTCTCCTGACACTCTCCCTCTCCTGACCACCTCCCTTCCCTCCTCTTGCCTCTCTCTCCCTACATCTCTCCCTCTCCTGACCAACTCTCTCTCCTCTCTCTCCCTTCCCTGAAAAATCTACTCTCTCCTGCCTGAAGATCTGCACTGAGCAACTACTCTCTTCTAACTCTCCCTCCCCTGACCGCTCTCCCTCTCCTAGACACTCTCTCCTCTGTCCTGAACAACTCTCTCTCCCGTGACCTCGCTCTCCCTACTCACTTGACACCTCTCCTCTCCACATATCAATGACTCTCTCATCTGCGCAATCTTCTCCCCGAACTCTCCCTGACTCTCCTACTCGCCCCATGCTGCACTCTTTCTCCCCCTCTCCCGGAAAGCACTAGTCCCTCCCTCCGCCGCTCTCTCCATTCCCGGACCGGCTCTATCGGCGTCGCGCGCGCGCGCGGCGCGCGCGCGCGCGCGGGCGCGCGCGCGCCGCGCGGCGCGCGAGACACACAGCACACAGCACCACACACACACACCACAACACACACAAACACACAACCACAAACACGACACACAACACAACACACACACACACACACACCACAACACCACACACACAAACACACACAAAAAAGACACACCCACACACACAACACACACTCAGACACAACACACACACACAACAACACACACACACACACACACACACAACCACATAACCACACACACAACACACAACACAACACAACAACACACAACACACACACAACACACACACCACACACACACACACTCAGACAACCACACACCACTCGAACACACACACTGAAGGAATGCAGTATCTCACGCCGGGGTTTTGACTCCGCCCCCGTGTCCTCCACACACACGGCACGGGTGCAGATTGACTGACACCCGGCCACTGTACACTCCAGCCCCTGCAGGCCAGATTTACTTCCTCCGGTCACTCGCTTCCCCACACCGCGCTCGTTCTCCACGGCCCAAACTTTTAACCGCGCCCACACGCTCGCCGAGACACACACGAACGCCCGCTGGTTGTGAGCGGCCGCAAAAATATCCGTTGGTGGGCCGCATGCGGCCCGTGGGCCGCATGTTTGACATGCCTGCACTAAGGCCTTGAGGCCATTTTTTAACGTAACTGCTCAAAATAGCTCAGAACAGCCACAGCGTAAGTGATGATTTTTTCCCCCTGCTAGCGTTCTGAACCTTTCCGTTCGCTAGCTGATAGAAAAAAAAAGCCGCATGTAACATTGCATGGAGATTTGCTATCTCATGAAAGACTGTTACAGGCGATCGTACAGTAAATAAAACATTTTAATAATAGTGTACATGAGCAGGGGCTCTCCGAGCTGAACCGCATTGGTTAGGTCCGAGGACCCCTACTTCAGGAGATATAGGCCCCGTTATGGGGTGCCGGTATCCCTGCACTTTAAGTTCAGTGTCACGTGGACTGGGTTATTACATTCTGAAGGGGATACCGGCACCCATAAAGGGGCCTGTATCTCTGAAAGTAGGGGTCCGGGACCTGAAACCAATGCGGTTCAGCTCAGGAGACCCCCTGACAACATTACACTAGTATTAAAAATACATAACAATAAACAATAATTCGTACCGTTAGCGGCTATATGCTATGGTTAAAGAAGCAGCATTAATGTATTTTAATAATAGTTGTGGGAGCAGGGGTCCCTAAGCTGAACCGCATTGATCTGCCTCAGAGACCCCCTGATTCCCGAGTTAAAGGCCCGGTATGGGGCATCGGGTGCCAGTACCGCCGCCATCTTTATAGCGTCCAAGACACGACGTGGGCTCTATAAAGATGGCGTCCGCACTGGCACCGATGCCCCAAACCGGGGCCTGTAACTCGGGAAGCAGAGGGTCTCTGAGGCAGAAATCAATGCGGTTCAGCTCAAGGGACCCCCTGCTCCCACACACTATTAATAAAAATACATTAATGCAGCTTCATTACCTTAGCGGATAGCCGCTAAGGCAATGAAGGGGTTAAGGCACATTAGCATGTTTATTGGGGACAATTGCCCCCAATAAACAACACACATCCCCCCCACCTCCTAACACATACAGTACTGTAATGAGAAAAATTACTATTATCCACATATGCAGTGGTTGACAAATCACCAAAAAATCTACTCGCCACACAAAAAAATCTACTCGCCACCTAGTACCAAACGTGTGCTGCTTGGGCCAATATTTACTCGCCCGGGGGTTAAATCCACTCGCCCGGGGCGAGCAAATGTATAGGTTTGTCGAACACTGCACATATGGATAATAATGCATTTGCCCATTTTAAATACATATAAATTACAATAAATACAGTCAAAACATTTAACACTTACGTTTTACAGGCACCCATGATGAAGGCCGTCTTCATCCTCATCTTCATTCTGCCCATGCCCCTATGGTGCTGCAAAACATGCACAACAATTACAATAGCCAATGCCTCCCTTAATCATCATAGTCGTTATTAACCGCTACAGTCATTAAGGGGTTAACCCACCCTCACTCACCACTCGGGAGGCCTAAATACCCTCCCACCCTAACCCCCCACCCCATGAGGCCTAACCACCCTCACCCACTACACACTCTGATTGGCTCTAGTAGACCATGTGACAGAGGCTTGGGGGAGAATGGATGTGCCGTCATGAAAGCCTGTCACATGGTACTAGAGCCAATCAGAGTTGGGATGTATTTCCCACGCTCTGATTGGCTACCGTACCATGTGAGACCGGCCATGTTTCTTTTAATGACGTCATCTTAAAAGCAATTGGAGCAAAGCCATTCTGATTGGCTGTGCTTTCATTGCCTTTAAATGACGTCATAATTTTTTTTTTCATCGGCCAAATCACATGTTTTTCACGGCCCAATCAGGACCGTGGGAAACATTTGACCAAAATATGACGTCATAGGCCTATAATAGTTATTTTGCACATTATTGTACTGTAGGTGTTGGGGGGGGGGGGGGGACGTATGTATTGAATGTATAGGCCAGGTTTATTTTTTTTACATTCAGGGTTGGTTCCTTGGTTCTGCGTGAGACCTCTGGAGACCACCTACGGTCTCCTCAGGTATCTCATGGGTATCAGGCTGGTGGTTCCACAGGTGACACCTGCGGGGATGAAGCAGTGGTCCCGTAGGTGTGGGGATGAAACGGTGGTCCCACATCCGTGGGGGCACCGCGGACCCATAGTGAGCACTCGTGAGTTCCCCAGACCCTTGTGAGAACCACCCGAGGCCCCGCAGACACCTGTGGGTCTGACCCGGGGCTCCCAGACATCAACGGGCCTACCGTGGGGACCCAATTTTGGCCCACGGTGACCCATAGAGGGGGGGTGGGTTATGTATTTAATAAATAGGATGATGTTTATTGTGGGGCTGTGTATTGTTTTTATTGTGGGTACTAGGGGTGGGGGGAGGGGGTATTGGCCCCAAGGGTTTGTGGGTAGTGGGTGAGGGTGGTTAGGCCTCACGGGGTGGGGGGTTAGTGTGGGAGGGTATGTAGGCCTCCCAAGTGGTGGGTGAGGGTGGGTTAACCCCTTAATGACTGTAGTGGTTAATAACCGCTATGGTGATTAAGGGGTTAGGTGACATTACATTGGCTATTGTAATTGTTGTGCATGTTTTGCAGCACCGTAGGGGCATGGGCAGAATTACGATGAGGATAAAGATGGCCTTCATCGTTGGTGCCTGTAAAAGGTAAGTGTAATATGTTTTGACTGTATTTATTGAATGTTATATGTATTTAAAATGGCCAAATGCATTATTATCCAAATTTGGATAATAGTAGTTTTGGCCATTACTGTATAGTATGTGTTAGGGGGGTGTATTTAGTTAGAATTGTTGTTTCTTATTTTTGGAGGTGCAACATTGGTACCGCAGGCCCGCGGGTACCCCGGGTCTCCCGTGGGGACCCCGGACGGCCGCGGGTGCCCCCGGACTCCCGCAGGGACCCACGCACTCCCGCCCGGACCACCGCTTGGTGATCCGGGGACCCCTGGACCCCCGCGGGGTCAGCCGGGGACACCCGCCAGCCTGCTGTATGGGTTTTGCGCATGCAAAAATAAAAAGTCAGATTTCTTTGCATCTACTCTGACCTTCGCGTTTGCTAAGGTTGCGTTGCTTAGTGCATCCCACTTAAGGGCAGAATTTCACCAAACAGGGTTGCGATCGAGCAAAGTTGGACTTAGAAAAAATCCCTGAAAAAAGTCATTTTTAGACCGCAAAGTGCCTGTTTGCGTTGCTTAGTGCATCGGGTTGAGCCAAAAATCACGATCGAAGAGCACTTTGCTGTCTAAAAGTGACTTAACGGAGCTTAGTGTATAGCCCCCAAAGTGTGCTATAATGTGTTTGGACACAAGATGGCGTTGTGAGTGCCAAAGCCGGCGCTGATTGAATAAGCGTGGCTGGCTATGGGGTGTCTGTTTGAAGTATGGGTATCCATTTCCAAGCACTTAACTCTGTAACCGCAAGTCATTTGAATAAGTGGCTTGCGGTTAGATTTTAAGTGGTTTACCGATAAAATGTATACGTATACTGTTAGCTCCCGTAACTTGAAAGGCAGAGAGTCTATTGCTGTGGGAAGTGGGTCAATTGACGTGAGAAGTACTAGCTGAACTTGGCTTCCCACAAGCAAGCCTTTCAATTAAGCGGGCTAACTCAGGAACGCAGACAACTAGCACTAACTAGCACTCTAATTTTTTGTGTGCACGTCCCAATAAATAAACCACTCACGCACATATAAAAATTACAGTTGTGACACCCCCAGAACATAATGTTTAAATAAAGTGTATGATACTGTAAGTTTTAAAATGTACAGGCAGGAACATTTTTTTCTGTAAGCAAAAGAAAATAAGAAAAATCTTTTGGCATGTAAATATGCCAGGGGTAAATGAGCTGAGGGTATTTTCCTTCCTACACTTCAAAGACCCCCTGTTCAGTGGGAGAATGTAAGTCTAGTGAAGTGCCAGGAATGAAAAGCCTCAGAGATCCAAAGTGTGAAAGTGGCCGGGATGTTGCTGAGTGCCAGATCCCGGTACTTAGCATGAGCCATTCACACCTTGAAGCCAAATCCCAGACTAAGGATCGCTAGTAAAGGGGTGTACCCCAAGTATGCTAAATCGCATGGGTGTCAAGCTAACACATGTGCGGCACAAACAGGAAAGTCTTTTTGCCCGGTTTTGCACACTACAGGCAAATCAGAGATTGGTGGGTTAAGTGTTCCCACGGAGGGGATTAAGCAGGCATGTTAGAGATAGGTCTGTGAACCATATAAAACTGCCCGCCTAGCTATACCTTGGGTGATTCATGACGTGACCAAGCTTTTCACAAGGTTCTGTTCGCGTACAGCGGTAGCGGTTCCAGGATGCAAGGGGTTAATAACATCGCAAGTAAGGATTTACCCCAAACACCGGAATTCTTTAGCCCTGGTGACTCCTGCACGAATTCTTACGAATTTCTACGAAATTCAATTATTTGCGGAGATATTAGATCGGCAACTTGCGAAGGACAATTTATTTTGTTTCCCCATCCCAGTAAATGTTGTATTAAGTGTATTCTGAAGCTGTCGTGTGTTTGTCTATCAAGGAAATAAGTGACAATTTATTTTGCCTCCTTGTCGTGTTCAATCGAGAATCCCAAAAATATAAAAAGTGTTGATAAGTTCTGGTCTACCGTGACAGGCTTATATTAACTGGTGACAGCGTGTGGGATACTGATTGAACCTATACTTTAGTCTCCTGCGTGACTCTTTAGTATAGTGGGGGAACTCGTGGCTTGTGAGCTCCCCAGACAAGTGGCAACTTACACACACTTCTAAAGAGCACGAGATACTTCACTGTGCCATTACCCATACCGGATAGCACCATGAGTAAACGCTAAGGAAGGTTCCGATCCTGGGACCAGGAGCAGATCGTGGAGAGATGTGTGGGATATGGTTTACCGACAGATGGGCGATCAAAGCCACAGCTGGAGGAGGATTTGGAGTGTCATGAGGACCGAATGGTCCCACCAGAGGGGCATTCCCGTAGCTGCTGTGGCGGCAGATGTTATTCAGCCCAGAGTGCATGAGGTCCCTTCAGCTCCGTGGCTGCAAGGACATGAGGAGAATGCCAGTGACCCCCTGGCTGTGGGTGGCGTAGTGCCAGGAAGTGCGGACGAGGTAGAAGCTGCGGCTGCCGAACAGGCCATCTCTTTGCTCACTGCACTTCTTGCTTCATGAGGAGCGGGGGTTAGCACTGTGGAGTGGGAACAGCTCCTGACAACAGCGCTTGGAAAAGCCCAATACTCTCAACTTGTAAACAGGGAACAAGAGCTTCCCCGGGCGGACCATCATAGCTTCAGCAAGTTTGTAGATGGCACAGATGACCTCGATGCATTTCTTAATGACTTCAAGATGCAGTGTTCCGAATTCCATGGAGGGACTGGGTAGTCAGACTGCGACCACTGTTATTTGGGAAAGCCAAGCTGACTGTGCAGGGTATTCCACGCATGGATGCAATGACTACGGTCATATTAAAAATAAACTGCGGACCCAGTACGCCCTGACCCCAGAAGCATACAGGGGCAAGTTCCGGATGGGGGGAGTACTCCCCAGGGAGTCATTCAGTGACTTTGCCTGCCGTATGGCCTTACACAGGACTCAATGGGTGGAGGGAAATGGGGTTACAAAATTCCATACCCTACTGGACTTGTTCTTTCAAGAGCAGTTGCTGCAGCAGCTCCCCTCGGACGTAAGGGCATGGGTCCTTGACCACAAACCTCAGACCTATGAGGAGGCTGCGAAGATGGCAGATGAATATGTGGCCAGCAGGGCTGCGATGGAGGATCCAGCAGCTCCCAAAGAAACGGCCCGCGTGGCCAAGAGAACTAAAACTACCCCTCAGTGGACACAGAAACCTGCAGCAGCCGTCAATGCACCCAAAGCTGCAGAGTTTTAAAACGAGAGGCGTTGTTTTACCTGCAATAAGGTCGGTCATCTCAGGCAAGACTGTCCGGACCAGGACCGGTTCAAGGGACCCCATCAGGTGCAACAATCACCTGCTGCGAGGCCGGTCGCCCGTGTATGACTGGCACACACAGAGGAGCCAAGTAAAGCCGTGGAACAAGCCCACAGAGGGATGTCCAGCGTAGAATCTGCACTTGCCACCTCGGGACCAGCAGCGGAGATCTGGAGACATAAGGTTGCTCCAGTCGGGATTCAGCCCAACGATGTCTAGCAGAGGCATCTGTGGATGGTGACCATCGGAGATGGATAGGTGGATGGCTTGCTAGATTCTGGTGCCACCATTACCCTGGTTCACCCTGATATGGTGCGGCCAGAGGATTTGCTCCCGGGCACCGGGATGCAAGTGACCATGCCAGACAAAGGACCGCGGTCACTCCAAGTTGCCTGGGTCTTTTTGGACTGGGGTGCCGGACGTGGCATGAGGGAGGTGGGGGTTTTGCCTGGTTGGATGCCGAGATCTTACTTGGTAACGACCAGGGACATGTAACCTGAGTTTTCACCACTGAGCTGGCGCCTGTTGCAGCGATCACCAGGAGCCAGTCAGCAAGGATTGCAGCAGAACCAGCCCCTGTCCCCCTGCATTTGGGACCTAAGGTTCCAGCAGTCTCTGCAGAGATCAGACAGGTAAGCCTTCTGATTCTGACTTACTGTTCCCTGTCCCTGTTCCCTGTCCCCCTGACTCAGGTATGACCGGAGGGAGGCCAGAGTTAGGTACCCAGTTTAGGGATGCGGTGCGATCAGACCCCAGCTTAGAGGGCATGAGACTTCGGGCATCCGAGTCTAAGTCAAGTGATGGGTCTGATTACTTCTTGTGGCACTGCGGGCTCCTGTATAGAGAGCAAGGGACAACAGGGTTAAATGAGGTATGGACGGGGAAGAGACAGCTAATGTTACCCCGGGAGTATAGGCAGCAGTTGTTGTGGGTAGCCAACTCCATTCCACTAGCGGGGTTTCACGGTATCGCTCGGACGCAAGCCCGGCTGTTGCAGCGTTACTACTGGCCGGGGGCATCCAGTGCAGTGGCAGAATTCTGCCGGTCCTGTGATGCCTGCCCGTGAGTAGGTAAGGCGGGTGACCATGTGAAGGCACCCCGGAACCCGTTACCGGTAATAGGGCAACCCTTCCAGTGGGTAGCCATGGACCTCATGGGACCCCTCATGGTTCACAGCTGTTCAGGGAAACGCTACATCCTCACGGTGGTGTATTTTGCCATCCGGTACCCTGTGGTGGTAGCGCTTGCCACTATTGATGCTAAGGCAGTAGCTAAAGCCTTGTTAACCATTTTTTCTAGGGTAGGTTTCCCTAGTGAGATCCTAACCGATCAGGGGTCGCAATTCATGAGTGAATCCCAGTGTCTCTGGGATGCGTGCAGGGTGAAGCACCAGTGCACAACCCCTTACCACCCCCAGACCAACGGATTATGTGAGAGGTTCATTGGGACCCTGAAGCAGATGCTTAAGACGTTTATACAGTCAGAGGGAAATGACTGGGAGATTCACCTGCAGCACTTGCTGTTTGCATACTGAGAGGTACTGCAAGCATCTACAGGCTTCTCTCCCTTTGAGCTGCAATATGGTCGCAGGGTACAGGGACCTCTGGACGTATTCCGTGAGGGATGGGAAGGGGAGACTACCAATAGTGACGCTTCTGTGCTTCAGTATGTGGTACATCTAAGAGACTGGCTAGAGATGCTCATGGGGTTGGCACAGGACAACCTTAGGCCTGCTAAGACCAAGCAGAAGGCTTTGTATTATCAGAATGCGCGTAGCAGATAATTCATCCTAGGACAGCAAGTACTTGATCTCAAGCCCACTTGGGAGAACAAATTAATGGCTGTCTGGTCGGGACCGTATCCGGTACTCCGAAAGATAAATGAGTGCAACTATGTTGTACAGGTAGATGCTGAGGCAGGAAGGAATAAGACTTATCATATAAACATGCTCAAGGATTACATAGCACCAAGTGTGGCATCAGTGCTGGTCATTTGCAGCCCACCGATGGGGGATCCGGCGATCAATGCTCTGCCTGATCTCCTGGGGGAGGCTAGGCAGGGGGGTAAAGTAGAGCAGGTTATGATAGGGTCTCAGCTGAGTGTCAGACAGAGAGCAGAAGCCAGGGCTATGCTAAAGAAGTATAGGGCTCTGTTTACAGATAAGCAAGGCAAGACACACCTCACAGATCACACAGTGCTTACGGGGGATCTGAGCCCTCTGCATAAGGACGCTTACAGAGTGTAACGTTTATGCTCACCACAAACCTGGACCGGACCACGGGGCTGAGTTGGGAATAGATATACACCGACCTTAGACCACGAAGCCGGATCCGGGTTGCGATTTCCGTGGTCAGACGTAGCCAGGTCAGGACTGGGGAAGGCAGGGTAATCGGTAGACAAGCCAGGGTCAGTGCAGGCGGCACAGGAGTGAAGGTCACGGTCACGAGGCTGAGGTCATCATCAGGAAATCAAGGTTGCAGTCACGTAAGCATAGAGAGCAAGAAGGGGAACTACCTCTTCAGTATAGAGAGCCTGACAATGGAACTACACTGCTTCCACATAGAGAGCAGGAACCGGAACTTTTTCGGACACTTTCTTGAGACTGTATATGTTCAGCAACTTCCTGGGGGAGGGGCAGGAGTTAAATAGAACAGGCAGCCAATGAGGAAAAGCTGCATAGGAGGCAGCAAGAAGCAGGCTGCAGTCTAATTGCAGCAGCAGGAGATTCTTGATTGCAGGTTTTAGACAGGGGTTTGTCTGGAAACACTATAGCTCTGTAAGGATGAGTTCCAGCCAAACACAGGAGCGGATTCCTTACACCCCCCCCCCCCCCCCCCCCCGAGAACTCCGGGTGAGCCAGATCACTCAGAGATCTGGGTGACATAGAATTGTTTCTGAACTGTCTTAGGCGGGAAGTAGGCCTGTAATCCAGCAGTTCATTGGCGAGTACCATCTTTAGACATGAGAACGGTGGTACTGCAGTTCTTGGCACGCAGAAAGCATCAAAGAACAATTTGGAAATCCAGAGTTGTGGAAAAACAGGAGATTCCAGAACAGGGATGTCAGAAGGGCACAAGCCAGGTGCCTGGTCCCCAGTAATAATTCCAGAGTACAAAACAAGAAACCTGGCACCAGATAATATCCAAAAAGATGAGTCCTGTGATCCTCTAGAATCTGCACTGTTGCTCACAGGTCACGTAAAAAGAGAAAAGACAATGATTATCCATTTTCATGATGTCAATGTCAGGTAGCTGCTGAAGTGATGACATGTGCTACCGTTACAAAGAAGATAAAGATAGAATTAGTATTAGAAAGATACAATTTGTATTATTCATGATTATTTGTATTTTTCCTCCTGATAAAATAAAATAAACATTTCTTTAAATTCACGATCATCATTGAAACACCCCCACACCCCCCAAAGAAAAGGAAAGAATGGCAAAAAATTGGTAACTTATCAAAAACATGATTCATATTATGTCTCTTTCTTTTTCTTTGAACTTTAAATAAATTCACTTTGAATGTGTGGGGGGGATTCTTCAAGAAGGGGTTGGGTTTGTGTATGAAGTGGTTAGGGATGGGCTACACTAGTTGCCACAAAGGGCTTCAAATTAACATATTAAATGTGGGAATGTGTGGATAAACATTTCTATTCACGTTGTAAGGCTTTGTGTGTGAAGTGGTGGGGGGGTTGAAGGTGCTAGTTACCACTGGCCCTTAAACTTGAAATTCTCTTGGTAGCAGTATGTGCTTGGATGAGTCATTCGAGAAGGAATTATCACACGTACGCATGCTTTACCGTAAACAAAGCCTCATAGATTTTAATGAATGGCTTCGGGGTTGGGTGGTGGATGGAGGAGTCATTCTCGCCAATACAAATAAATACAAGTGAATGGTTTGGGAGAGGTGTCGATAAGAAGTAGAAATACTTTAGCCTTGTGTGTGTGCGGGGGGGAGGAGGAGAGCGCTGTATGATGGATTATTCGTTCAAATAAATATTTTCAATAGGTCATCATAATGTTTTGAACACCACACCCCCAAATAAAAATCACATTATGCCACCCAACTCATAAAGTACAGTACGTACATGACTTGTGTAGAATTAAAAAGCTACAGTAGTGATTGATTCTCAGAATATCAAGAATTCTTATGCAGGCACATGTCGAGAAACAATTTTTTTTTTTCCAACTTGAAATTCTAATTGAATGGGAAGTCATACACGCATGCGCATAAATAATCAACAAGGTTCCAATGAGACATACACGCATGCGCAGAAATGTGATGACAGGCTCGGGAACATTAAAGCCAGAAAGCCACCCATTACAAATGAATGGTTTGGGAGAGGTGTCGATAAGAAATAGAAATACTTTAGCCTTGTGGGTGTGCGGGGGGAGGGGGAGAGAGCTGTATGCTTGATTATCAGTTCAAAGAAATATTTTCAACAGGTCATCATAATGTTTTGAAACCCACACCCCCAAATAAAAATCACAGTATGCCACCCACCTCATAAAGTACGTACATGACTAGTGTAGAATTTACAAGCTACAGTAGTGATTGATTCTCCGAAAATCAAGAATTGTTATGCAGGCACATGTCGAGAAACTAATTTTTTTCCTCCAGACTTGAAATTCTAATTGAATGGGAAGTCATACACGCATGCGCATAAATAATCAACAATGTTCCAAAGAGACATACACGCATGCACAGAAATGTGAGAACACGCTCAGGAAGATTAAACTATTAAACTGAGCCAGAAAGCCACCCATTACAAATGAATGGTTTGGGAGAGATGTCAATAAAAGTAGAAATACTTTAGCCTTGTGTGTGTGCGGGAGAGTGCTGTATACTGGATTATCAGTTCAAAGAAATATTTTCAACAGGTCATCATACTGTTTTACTGCTTTGAACCCCACACCCCCAAATAAAAATCACAGTATGCCACCCACCTCATAAAGTGCAGTACGTACATGACTAGTGTAGAATTAAAAAGCTACAGTAGTGATTGATTCTCAGAATATCAAGAATTGTTATGCAGGCACATGTCGAGAAACTAAAAAAAAAAAAAAA
>WSYH01005009.1:29566-47890 GCA_036426205.1 Ascaphus truei
ATTTTTTAAGAACTTATATGTATTTTTTATATATATATGTAATTTTTAGAATTAGTTGATTATGTATGTTATATCAATTGTTCTTATATTCATTTCAAGAGTATTTAAGGTCATTCCCCCCCATAATTTATATGCTATTGATGGCTCTTAGGCGATTGTGTATGTTATATTATCATTTTTGATCCCATTTTGCTTTTAACTGATTGTAGACTAATGTATTGTATAGCCGTAACTTCTAACCCATCCCTTTGTAGGAGGGTCCTTTCACTTAGGTTTTGCGTATAAATAGCCTATCCACTAAGCTCCATTATCCCATGAGGAAGTAGGGAGGAGGAGCTTAGTGTTTTGGACTGTTCAGGCACCCGTAGTTCCTGACGCGAGGAGAGTTCCGGTCTGCTGTATCGCTGACGTCACTCGAATTTCCGGGATCGAGTGTAGCGTGCGGCGATCCTCTCCTCGGAGGTATTAGGAGCTGTGCAGGTTGCGGACGGCATTGTGAGCTGTATTTAATACCCTGTTTTTATGTAAGTGTGATTTTAACGTTTTACTTGTGTCATTAAATCCTGTACTTTATCACACTAGTATTGTTTCATATTCCACACCCTTCCCCCCCCCCCCCACCTGTGCATCAGTGGGAGCGTTGGAGTGAATTATCTCTATCAATACCAGAGCTGAGTGAGGGAGACTCCTGCAGACCAGACCACGTGGGATCCGTGAGACGATCTAAGGAGAAGGGACGTGTGGCACAGATTCTCTCCACTGTACTTTGCGAGCTCTTATCCTGTAAGTAGGATTTTAGGGTTTTAGATAGGGGACAATTCATGAAACATACTACGCAATTGGCGTGCCCTGCTGTTTTTTCTGTAATTTCAGAGGCAGCAGAACATCATTAAAAGACAACACCCCTGTCTGACTAACCACTATCAAGACCATCAATTTGCCTAAGGAAGCCTGTACTAGAGACTGCCTTGTTGGTTCACGGTATTTTGGTATTTTGGACTTTTTTCACAGCGCCAGGAACGATTAATTTGTATGTTTATTTGTATTTACAGATTTGGAATAGTCTGTTGTTTTTTTGTTCCATTAGGCTGCTTCATTTATATATCAATTTATTGTTAATCACTTATTTTGTTATCACATTTTCACAATTGTTTGTGTGTAGGTCAGCGCTTTTAAGAGGGCTTATATTTGTTTGTTTGCTAATGTTCCAATGAGACATACACGCATGCGCATAAAATAAAAACAGTATGAAAAGAAGAGCAAGCCTAGCAAAAGTATTGATTAATAAATAATACATATAGAAATGTGATGACACGCATACAGTATCCGCAAGAGCGGGTCAATCCAGGATAAAAATATTTTATATCCGGAAGATGATGCAACGTTATATTTTTGTAATACTGTACTTCTTTTCCCTTTTGTATCCTGTATACAGTACAGTACTTTATGTGTCCTCCTATTTTTTGTGTGTATGGCTAAGGAGCCTCATACTACTGTATTCATACTAATGTATACAGTATGAACAGTATACAGAAATGTACGGCTGTAGGTTGAATTGCTATTAGACTTTAAAGACAACAGCTCGTGATCGCCTACTTGAGTTTCTAGACGGTATTGCAGACAATGCTAAAAAAACGATCGCAATCATATCGAAAACCGATCGGAAAAAAAAGTAAATTTCTAAACGGTTGGAAAACAGAGCGCGTCTGGCAGTGGTTATCAGTGCAGCTCGGCTTCGTCCGCTTTCGAATAAAGGCTGGCGCAGTTGAAGTTGTTTGTGAGAACCTTTTGCTCCAAAAGAAATCCGGTCGCTGAGTAGCGAGGGCAGAGGGCGGGAGGGTTCACTAAAATATACTGATACAGTTCTTTTGTTAATGTCCAGGCCCGTTATACCTAGCAAATTGAGTGTGCCGGTAGGAGTGTTTAAGTAGTTTTCTGCCGTGGTGCTGGCAATCGATAGGAGCCCAGCTCCCCTGGGCATATGGGGTTTGGAGAGGACCAGGCCTGAAGTCTGGGCATCCGCAGAGGACACAGTAGGCACCAGGAAACAAGCAGAGAAAAGCATGCCCGTACCCACCGTGGGGGCACAAGAAGCAGGGAGAGGCACCCCAGGCAAGGCAAGAAAGTTCAATGGGGGTATTTCAATCTTTGACGATGACAACAAGGAGTCCAGAGGGAACACATCAGGCACCACACAGGAACCCGCGGGTAAAGAATCTGCTAGTAAAGTGACAGGCTAGGATCAGTACAGATTGTATCCGGTTTAGCGAGAAGTTGGGTGAGCGGTAAGCCTGACTTAGGAACGGAAGCTTTGGAGTTAGAACTGGGTACCTCAAGCACTGAGGAAGAATCAGGAAAACACGAACTTGACTTACGAGTGGCAGATCCAGACTCAATGGCTTCATGGGACACTGCAGAGGAAACAGTGCAGAATAACTCTGTTTTGAACACAGGGTCCTTTGAATCAGTAGATACATTTGGTACTACAGAAATCTCCCTGGGAGGTCACCCTGAGTTTGCAGCAGTAGTTATGAAGTCAGTAGCGGATACCTCAAAAAGCAAGAGAAACAGTGAAGTATAAATCCATTTTGAACACAGAGGCCTTTGAATCAGTAGATACATTTGGTACTACAGAAATCTCCCTGGGAGGTCACCTTGAGTTTGCAGCAGTAGTTATGAAGTCAGTAGCGGATACCTCAAATAGTGAGAGAAACAGTGAAGTATAAATCCATTTTGAACACAGGGGCCTTTGAATCCGTAGATACATCCGATACTACAGAAACCTCACTGGGAGGTAACCCTAAGTTCGCAGTAGCAGTCATGCAGTCTATAGCAGATACCTCAAATACTGTGGAAGAGTCAGTGAGGGACAGTATTGTCTGAGGAGTTGGAATCCCAGATTCAGAGATTGCATGAGGTACTGTGGGGTGGATAGGGAGGGAAGAACAATTCTTTGCTGTGGGAATTTTATAATCATCCCATGGTTATAACAGGTACAGGACAGGAATCATAAAAATATACACTGGTCTTTGAAGTGGGTATTTGTGAAACAGCAAAAGGGGAACCAATTACAGTGGGAGTCTCTAAGGAAAAAAGCTTGGAGTCAAAGGCAGAAATCTCAAATGTCTGAGGGGCAGCAGTGATTACGCTAGGTACTGTAAAGGGTCTAGAGAAAAGTGCACTGGTCACTGAAATGGGCATGTGAGAGTTTCTGCTAAGTACTACAACATGATTAAGAAACTTTGAAAGAATAACATTGACTCTGAAACTGGAGCTTTAGATGCAGTGGCAGGAAACTCAGACATATCAGAGAGGGTACTCTTTAAAGCATGAGGTTTAACATTAGTTATAAACATATCACATACTACAGGGGAGTCAGAGAAAGGGAAGCCTGCTTTTACATCAGGAGTTTTAGCAGTAGCACAGGTTAACACAGGAAGTGCTGGAGAATCCTTAGATACAGTAAACAGGAGCTCAGGTTTTGCAAGGGAATCAGAGTCAGATAAGCTGATCTCTGAAGTTACATAGTTACATAGTTACATAGTAGATGAGGTTGAAAAAAGACATACGTCCATCAAGTTCAACCTATGCTAAATTTAGACAACCGATACTTTATTCTAGATCTATACTTACTTATTGATCCAGAGGAAGGCAAACAAAAAACCCCATTAAGGGGAAAAATTAATTCCTTCCTGACTCCAAGAATTGGCAATCGGATTAATCCCTGTATCAACATCCTTCCCATGTATACTTATTTGGTATATCCCTGTATGCCTTCCCCATCTAAAAAGATGTCCAACCTTTTTTTGAACAAATCTATTGTATCTGCCATCACAGTCTCCATGGGTAATGAATTCCACATTTTAACTGCCCTTACTGTAAAGAACCCTTTCCTTTGTTGCTGGTGAAATTTCCTTTCCTCCAACCTTAAGGGATGGCCCGAGTCCTTTGTACTGCCCGTGGGATGAATAGTTCTGTTGAAAGCTCCTTGTATTGTCCTTGAATATATTTGTATATAGTTATCATATCCCCTCTTAGACGCCTCTTTTCTAATGTGAATAAATCTAATTTAGCTAGCCTCTCCTCATAAGTTAGAATGTCCATCCCCTTTATTAATTTGGTGGCTCTTCTCTGCACTCTCTCTAGTTCCATAATGTCTTTTCTTAGGATTGGTGCCCAAAATTGTACTCCATATTCAAGGTGTGGTCTTACTAATGCTTTGTAAAGGGGCATAATTATGTTTACTTCCCTTCCATCCATTGCCCGTTTGATGCAAGATAAGATCTTGTTTGCCTTTGCAGCTACTGCATGACATTGGGCACTATTGCTAAGCCTGCTATCTACAAGCACTCCTAAATCCTTCTCCATAAAGGATTCCCCCAATATATCTCCATTTAATTTATAAGTTGCCTTTTTATTCTTGCATCCCAAATGCATAACCTTACATTTATCTGTATTAAACCTCATTTGCCATTTACCTGCCCACGTTTCCAGTCTCTCCAAGTCCTTCTGAAGAGAAATTACATCCTGCTCTGATTCTATTACCTTACACAATTTCGTATCATCAGCAAAGATGGAGACTTTGCTCTCGATCCCAACCTCAAGGTCATTAATATACAAGTTAAAAAGCAGGGTTCCCAGTACCGATCCTTGAGGTACTGGTACTCCACTCACAACTCTAGCCCAACCTGGAAAAGTTCCATTTATGACAACCCTCTGTTGTCTGTCCTTTAACCAGTTTTCAATCCAATTGCATATATTATTACTGAGTCCAATTTTCTTTATTTTGTACACCAACCTCTTGTTTGAAACCGTATCAAAAGCCTTTGCAAAATCTAAGTAGACCACATCAACCGCATTACCCTGGTCTAAATTCCTACTTACCTCCTCAAAGAAACAAATAAGGTTAGTTTGGCAAGATCAATCCTTCATAAATCCATGCTGACTATTACTAATAATTTTGTTTTCCATTAGGTATTCCTGAATATTATCCCGTATTAAACCTTCAAGTAGTTTCCCTACTATTGAGGTCAGGCTTACAGGTCTGTAATTCCCCTAAGTGATAGATTGAGAAGCGACAACAGGGGAACCAATAGCTGTGGGGGGCTCTAAAGAAAAAGGTTAAGAGATGAAGGCAGGAATTTCAAATGACTGAGAAACAGAAGTTGTTACCCTAGGTGTAGCAGAGGGTTTAGTGAAAGGGACTTTAGCGTACTGGCTCATGGCTAGGGCGAGAGCTCTTTCAATCCGGGCCTGCACTTCGGAAAAGGTCTCAGTGGCAGTAGTAGCAGGGGCCTTAGGGTCAGTCAAGGGGAACTCAGACATGGCAGGAGAGTCAGAGAGAGTAGAATGTGCCCTGAAATCTAGGGTTTTGGAACTAGCAAGGGTTAATGCAGGCACTGCATGAGAGTCAAAAAAGGGGGTTCAGTAGGGGAATTTTCAGCGCTGATAGACTGTGACAGGGCAGCAGAGCTGGCCCGAGGGCAATCCATCTTTCTCATGCTCCCATAAGGTCAGGTTTTCAGGCCGGGACAGGTTTTCAGACGGGGCCGGTTTTCAGACGGGGACCGGTTAGCAGACAGGGGACGGTTTTCAGACAGGGGATGGTTTTCAGACAGGGACCGGTTTTCGGACAGGGGCAGTCTCTCTGACAGGGACAGTCTTTCAGACAGGGTCAGGTTTTCAGAGATGGACTGGCCTAAACACACAAACTCAGCGAGTTCCGGGTTTGTTTGGCTGAACATAATGTAACGGTTATGCTCACCACAAACCTGGAGTGGACCGTGGGGCTGAGGTATAGATAGATAGACACCGACCTTAGACCATGAAGCCGGATCCGGGTTGCAAATTTCGTGGTCAGACGTAGCCGGGTCAGGACTGGAGCAGGCAGGGTAATCGGTAGACAAGCCAGGGTCAGGGCAGGTGGCACAGGAGCAGAGGTGGTGGTCACAAGCTGAGGTTATCATCAGGAAATCAAGCAAAGTTGTAGCAATAGGGAGAGGAGCCCCCTTATGTGTGCTCCAATGAGTGGTAGTTAGAAATGGACTATGAAGGTGTGGGACAATATTGTAAATAAGTTCTTGTAGGTGAATGTAACCACAGTGTGGGTAAGTATGAAGACGCTGTCCTGGATTGGCATCCGGATTGGTGTGTCTCTATGAATAATGGGGTGTCCCCACAAGAAGATGTATATCGTGTGAAAGCCTCTCTGTGTCTGGAAATCACCACTGTGGCTATATAATCACTGTGTAAGTCCTTGATAGCATGGTATATATCAGAGGCATGCTCATCTGTCCGGTAGTTTGGAGGAACACTTGCCTTCAATCGGATGAATGTCCTGGTTACTCCGCGGGCTGTGTAGACTGATCTCATGAGATGTGTCGGCACTCCTGGGACTTCTTCTCACGGATTCTCATGAGAGGCATCGGCACTACTGGTGCGTCATCTCCTCGCGACTCGCATCCACTGGTGTCCCGCTAAGGCTCCACGATCACCGCAGGCGCTGTGGACATACCCTTCCCACCGTGTCACTCACATGCAGCTGGACGGATATCCACCAGTAAGCTGAAGAAAGAGCTTTAAGGCTGCTACTCGTCCCATATGCGTTCTCCAGATGCGGGTTGGAAAAGTATGGAGGAAGAAAAACTGGGCACCGCTTGTGCTAGAGAAGGAGGCTTGTCTGGAGTAAAATTAATAAACTTAATTGGGCATGTATGCCGAGGTTAAAACAGCACATAAACGTCCCCTGATGCATTTCACGCCTCTCAGTGCGCTTTCTCAAAGGTTTTTTTTTAGAAAGCACCCTGAGAGGCGGGAAACACGTTAGGGGACGTGTATGTGCTGTTTTAACATTGGCATACATGCCCAATAAAGTTTATTAATTTTACTCCAGACCAGCCTCCTTCTCTAGCACCAGCGGTGCCCAGTTTTTCTTCCTTCATCAGGAAATCAAGCTTGCAGTCGCTTCAGCATATAGTGAAGGAACTGGAACTACCGCTTCAGCGTAGAGAGCCGGACACTGGAACTACGCTGCTTCCGTGTAGACAGCAGGAACCGGAACTGCACTGCTTCAGTGCAGAGAGCAGGAAACAGGAACTGGGGATCCAGTGCTTCAGCACAGAACAGCACCCCCTAGCCGGGAACAGCTGAGAGTGGCTTCAGTGTAACCGCATCAGCGCGGCGGAGTCTGCAAGTAGTACAGAGGATCCAGCGCTTCAGCACAGAGCAGCATCCTCTAGCCAGGTACAGCTGAGAGTGGTGAAGGCCACTGGAAGCAGGAAGATTGCAGAAGGAATAGCACAGAGGATCCAGCGCTTCAGCACAGAACAGCACCCCCTAGCCAGGTACAGGTGAGAGTGGTGGAGGCAACTGGAAGGTCACGGGGCATAGGAACTGCAGACAGGACAAGAAACACTGAGGGCTTAAGTGTAACCGCTTCAGCGCGGAAGAGTCTGCCAGAAACTAGGAGCTATGGCAAGAAGGCCAAGGCAGGCCAAACAGAGATGCTGTGGAAGCACAGTTACTTAAGAAAGTCAATGTTCAGGAACTTCCTGGGTGGAGGGGCAGGAGTTAAATAGAACAGGCAACCAATGAGGCAGAGCTGCATAGGAGGCAGCAAGAAGCAGGCTACAGTCTAATTGCAGGAGCAGGTGATTCTTGATTGCAGGTTTTAGACAGGGGTTTGTCTGGAAACACTATAGCTCTGTAAGGATGAGTTCCAGCCAAACCCAGGAGATGATTCCTTACTAAGAGTGTCAGCAGAGATCAAGGGCAGTATAGAGAGGGAGGTAGAAGAGATTGGCCCCAGGGGTAATTGTACCGTCCCAGAGCCCTTGGGCTTGTCCGGTAGTCCTGGCACCAAAGAAAGATGGGACCACTCGCTTCTGTGTGGACTACCGGCAGCTCAATGCGGGAACGGTGTCAGATGCCTACCCCATGCACCGCATGGATTAGTTGCAAGAGGAACTCGCGGGGGCAAGGTATCTGACCACCATGGATCTGAGCAAAGGGTATTGGCAGATCCCCTTGACCCAGGAGGCTAGGGAGAAGTCAGCATTTATTACTCCAAGTGTCCTCTATGAATTTCTAGTGATGCCATTTGGGATGAAAAATGCACAGGCTATCTTCCAACGCCTGGTCAATCGTTTGCTGGAGGGTGTGCAAGGGTTTGCAAGGGCATTCCTGGATGTCATTGCTGTCTTTAGTAATTCGGGGGACTCACACTTAGTGCATGCAGCTGCGGTGCTAGCCAGGTTTAGGGAAGCGGGACTCACCTTGAAACCCACCAAGTGCTTTGTAGAGATGGCAGAGGTAATGTACCTAGGGCACATGGTGGGTGACGGGCAACTAAAGCCAGAACCAGCTAAGGTGGAAGCCATAATGAAGTGGCTAATTCCCAAAACCAAGAAGCAGGTTATGGCTTTCTTAGGCACCGCAGGCTACAACAGAAAGTTTGTCCCTCAGTATAGCGCCCTTGCCAAACCCCTGACTGACTTGACCCAGAAGCGACAGTCTGTGCTGGTAGTCTTGTCTCCTGCCTGTGAGGTCTCTTTTCAGGCAATGAAGACTGCACTGGCCAGTGCCCCTATTCTTGCTGCACCAGACTATGCAAAAAAGATCTTGGTGCAGACTGATGCCTCGGATTATGGCTTTGGTGCTGTACTCAGCCAAGTGGGGGAGGAGGGCAGTGAACACCCAGTGGTGTATTTGAGCCGCAAGCTGCTGCCCAGAGAGGTGGCTTATGCCACCATTGAGAAAGAGTGTCTGGCCATAGTATGGGCCCTAAGAAAATTACAGCCATATCTATATGGTCAAAAAATACTCAGGCGCAAACTCTATTTTAAATGGGCAAAAAGATAAAGATGAAGTTGAAGTATGTTACCGTATCAGTAGAGACACAATGGTTCCCCAAAGTATGATGATATCTGAAACGGATCAGCCGAATTCTCTAAACCCAAAAAGGATCTACCCATGATCCTTGATATGCAGACAGTGGAAACAGGAACAGGGGGAGCAGAGGGACACATCATCAGTAAATAAAATGCTAAGTGGATAAAATCACATCTCAGTCATATATAGACCTATCATAGAAAGGTGGAGGATGAAATAAAAAATATATAGGAAAAGTAATACTTACACGGCCATGTGTAAGTACAGGCCAATAGAAAGTTCTGTGGGAAAGTTCTAAGAAACGAAATCCTCCATTCCAAAGCACTCGAAAACTTCAAGGTATTCCTACAGGCTCAGTTATCTCTGCAAAACAAGAAAAAACACAAAAGCGCACCAAGATGAGAGATAGATATTGTATTAGCAACAAATAATAAAATTAGTAACTTACATATAAAATTTCTTTAATAATCCCCGATCTGGTGTCTATCACAGGAGTAGGGCATCACATAGGAAGTATGAAGGGTAATCTCAGTTCTGAGAGATCAGACCCGCGCGCTGGGGCTGTCTCTGTTCACTCTCCTGTCCTCCACGTGTGGTAGCGTGGTGCAGAGTGTAGCACACATGTGCAGGAACCGGGGCCTTCAATAGGTGTAGTTAGGATGCCTTGTCCGTTTTTGATAGCATAGAAACGATCGGAAATAAGCAGGAACGGTACACTTGAGTGTGTACTGGTGGTGGGTAGTAAAACCGCCAGCCACAACAGTCGCGACGCATTTCGTTTAACAAAGTAAACTTCTTCAGGTGTACATAGTGGTACGGACTTACATATTGTTGAGATTTATCTCACATTAGTCCCAATATTACCCCACATACAAATACTCATATGGACATACAGAGCTAGTAGCCTTAAACACTCTTAGTGATATAGGATTAGATATCTGACGATCTACAATTGTATTGGAATAGCTATTGCCTCGGCTAATTCAATAGCATAGCCGTAGTATGTGACAGTGTTCAATAGCTATTTCCCTCATTTACACTGTCGTCTAGATTTAGCACACAGACGCCTCCTTCACTTTTAATTTGTTTTAAATTTTGGTTCATTGTACACTTCACTGCAATTATATTTTAATTGGTTTACTAATAAAAATTATTTTAATACAGTTAAGGGTGTTTCTCTAGTGCGACATAATAGGGAGCTTTTCTTTCTTCTGTTCACAACATTACTCAATCCCAGTCAGCACCACCCTTACACCCTTTATTGCAGTATAGTTTCCTGTCATAACAGGACATCATCCTACCCTCCTCTTTGGAGTTGTGTGGGGTACACACCGACCCTTCTTTGGGGTTACCCTTCTTTTGTATTAAGTGTATTCTGAAGCTGTCGTGTGTTTGTTTATCAAGGCAATAAATGACAATTTATTTTACCTCCTTGTCGTGTTCAATCGAGAATCCCAAAAATATAAAAAGTGTTGATAAGTTCTGGTCCACCGTGACACTGTTACAATTAATTCCTTGTTGCTTTATTAATGAATTGGTTTGAATGGTTACTATTACAATTAATGCATTGTTGTTTTATTAATGAATTGCTTCAATTGGTTAATGGTTTCATTAATTCCTTGTTGTTTTAATAATTAATGTTTTTGTTGGTTACTGTTACAATTAATTCCTTGTTGTTTTATTAATGAATTGCTTTGATTGGTTACTGGTTTAATTAATTCCCTTTTCAGCTGGTTAGTGCTTTTATTAATTACATTTGTTGGCTACTGTTTTTATTTAGTGAATTGTGTTTTTTCTGTGTTTTTGAATGTTTTATTATTGTGTTTTGTGCATTAATGTAATCTGATTAGGTGCCTATCATGCCCATATTATTATATTGGTATGATGTATCACTATAAAAATCAATGGGAACAGAGTGTGCATAGTGGGTCCGGGGAGGGTGGTTAGGCCTCCCGGATGAGTTTCGGGGTAGGGTGGGTTAACCCCTTAATTACTGTAGCGATTATAAACCGCTAAGGTGATTAAGGGGTTAGGGGACATTAGATTGTATTTGCTATGTATTTTTATAGCAATGGAGGACAGGAAATTTGCAGAATCCTGACGAGGACACCCTTCATATTGCAGGGGTAAGTAGAACTGTATTTATTTACTTGATTTATGTATGCTGGCTAATGCTGTGTTTAATAATGGGCAGATAATCTATTATCCATATCTGGATAATAGTTATTTGCCCATTACTGTACTGTATGTGTTTGGTGGGGGGTGAATTTTTTAAGTGTAGGACATGTTTTATTTTTTAACATACAGGATTGGTACCGCAGGGCTGTGGGGACTCATGGAAACCACCCGAGGACCCTCAGACGCCCACGGGAACCACCCGAGGACCCCGGGCACCTACGGGTACCAACTGCGGACCCACGGGGGACAACTGAGGGGAAAAGTTCCCCGTGGGAACACCCGAGAGCCCCAGAAACCTGTGGGGATGACCTGGAGACCCCCAGACACCCGCGGGACCACACGTGGACCCCATTGGGGCCTGAGGTGACCCACGGGGACTACCTGGAGGCCCACGGTACCTATCGGGGACCACCCGGAGACTCCTAGACACACGTGGGTACCCCAGGGGTACATCTCGAGAATTAGAGGTCCCCGGACCTGAAACCAATACGGTTCAGCTCCAGGAACCCCTTGCTACATTACTGAAATGTTAGAATTTTAATAAAACCCCTGCTATTGCCTGTGAGAGGTGCACAGGTAGAGTTACTGATTCAGCCTATCTCTTACTGCACATCTATTACAGAAAGACAGACCCTGGTATGGCTCACACAGCAGGGACCCCTGCTGTGTTACTCTGGCAGGCCATTATGTCTTCAACTAACCATCTCGGGTCCACTAATTAGACCTGGTTTTCACTAAAAGTTCTCTCTCTCCGACTTCTCCATTTCCCCTTTTCCTCTCTCTGACCATCACCTCATCTCATTTTCTCTCTCTCGCTTCTCTCCATCTTCATCTCCATCTAGCCCTCATTTTTGCAGAAACCTGCGCTCTATCAACCTACCAGATTTTGATTCCACTTTACGCTCCTCCCTCTCCTCTCTCAGTTCTGCTTCAGACTCTGACAACCTGGTCAGGAACTACAACTCTGCCTTATCTTCCTCTCTTGATCTTCATGCCCCACTTTCTCTCTGCTGTCCTCGCCCTTCTAACCCCAGACCCTGGCTAAACTCCCACACACGCATGCTGCGTTCCTCCACTCGTTCCTCTGAACGCCTCTGGAGGAAATCTCATACGCTCGCAGACTTCATTCACTTCAAATGTATGCTGTCCTGTTTCAACTCTGCTCACTCTCAGGCTAAACAAACCTACTTTTCATCACTAATCAACACACACAAGTCTAACCCACGCTGACTCTTTTCTGTCTTTGACTCTCTACTCAGACCACCCTCGGCTGCCTCCTCTTCTTCCTCCATCTCACCTCAGGACATTGCTGACTTTTTTAAGGAATCCATACGTCAGAACATCACATCTGTTGCCTCCTCCCATCCCACACCGCTTCCCAACTTTCCTCCTGCCTTTCTTGACTCTTTTTCCGCTATCTCGGAGGATGATGTATCACTGTTGATCTCCTCTTATCCCTCTACCACTTGCCCCCTTGATACCATTCCCTCCCATCTCCTAAAATCTCTTGCTCCTACTATAATCCCTATGCTCACACAGATTTTTAACTCTTCCCTCTACTCTGGTACCTTTCCATCCTCCTTCAAGCATGCAACCGTTATACCATTACTCAAAAACAGCAAGCTTGACCCTACTTGTCCTTTTAACTATCGACCTGTCTCCCTCCTGCCTTTTGCCTCCAAACTCCTTGAACGTCTTGTATTCTCTCGATTGCTACACTTTCTCAACACCTATTCTCTAGACCCTCTACAATCTGGCTTCCGCACAGCTCACTCTACTGAAGCAGCCCTCACTAAAATAACTGACGACCTCCATGCTGCCAAAGACAGAGGTCATTACACTCTGCTCATATTACTCGACCTCTCTGCAGCATTTGACACAGTGGACCACCCTCCTCCTTCACATTCTTTATACTCTTGGTATTCGGAACAAAGCTCTATCCTGGATCTCCTCTTACCTCTCCCTTCGTACTTTCAGTGCCTCTCTTGCTAACACCTCCTCCTCCTCTATTGATCTCTCTGTGGGGGTACCCCAGGGCTCTGTGCTGGGACCCCTTCTCTTTACACACTCTCTCTAGGTGACCTAAGCACTTCTATTGGGTTTAAATATCACCTCTATGCTGACGACACACAAATTTACCTTTCAACCCCTGATCTTACACCTGCTATACAGACCAAAGTTTCTGAATGCCTCTCTGGAATATCATCCTGGATGGCCATCCGCCGACTGAAACTTAACATGGCAAAAACAGAGCTCCTTATACTTCCTCTCAAACCTGGCCCTACTACCTGCTTCCACATTACTGTTGGAAATACAATCATTCACCCAGTAGCCCAAGCATGCTGCCTAGGGGTCACACTCGATTCCTCTCTCTCATTCTCCTCTCACATTCAAAACGTTTCTAAAACGTGTGCTTTTTCTTCCGCAATATCACAAAGATACGCCCTTTCCTCTGTTACTCGACTGCTAAAACTCTGAGTCAGGTCCTCATTCTCTCCCATCTCGACTACTGCAACCTCCTGCTGTCCGGCCTTCCTGCCTCTCACCTGTCTCCCCTACAATCTATCCTAAACGCTGCTGCTAGAATCACTCTACTCTTTCCTAAATCTGTCTCCGCGTCTCCCCTCCTGAAATCCCTCTCCTGGCTTCAGATCAAATCCTGCATCTCACACTCAATTCTCCTCCTCACTTTTAAAGCTTTACACTCTTCTGCCCCTCCTTACATCTCAGCCCTAATTTCTCGCTATGCACCATCCCGACTCTTGCGTTCTTCTCAAGGATGTCTTCTTTCTACCCCCTTTGTATCTAAAGCTCTCTCCCGCCTTAAACCTTTCTCACTTTCTGCCCCGCACCTCTGGAATGCCCTTCCCCTCAATACCCGACTAGCACCCTCTCTATCCAACTTTAAGACCCACCTTAAGACACATTTTCTTAAAGAAGCATATGAATAGCACTGTGGATAATCCTGGACACATGATACATAAAGCTTGCCCCCTGCCGACGCACTTACTAGAATTCCCTCCTACTGTCTCTATATGTTTCCCTACCTACCAATTAGATTGTAAGCTCCTCGGAGTAGGACTCCTCTTCCTTAATGTTACTTTTATGTCTGTAGCACTTATTCCCATGATCTGTTATTTATATTATTTGTTATTTATATGATTACAACACGTATTACTTCTGTGAAGCCCTATGTACATTTATGGCGCTATATAAATAAAGACATACAGTACAATACATACACCACGTGGCGTAACACGGGATGTACCCATGTAAATGTTCGAATAATGGCCGCTGCATCTGGATTATGATGTATGTATTGTTTATAAAATAATTAAAACAAGTAATAATTACATGTCATGTATGAAAACTAAAAATTAGTGTGCGTGTATATTTGTATGTACTTTGAGCTTATTCGTCAATGCGTGCTCTCATTGAGGATGTATATTGGACAATCATTTATTGTTAGTAATTAATGTTTACACATTCAAAACATCTCCTTCATATGTTTTATAATTTCATTAACTTTATAATTATTTATGTGAAAAAATTGTATATGTCATATTTAGTAATCACTAAGTTTCTTCGTGTTTACACATATTTAGAACAGTTGCTCAATATCCTATATTTTAATAGCATTTGCTTACAAATGTTGTTAAAACACGTGTTTTTGTGGAGTTACTCCTTTTTGCATAAAATGTAATGGAGGTCAGAGAATGTGTGAAATTACCATGAGTTTTCCAAACTTTTACATATTTCATTATAAACATTCATATACTGTAACTGTGGGATGGTGTAATGCATACTGTTATGCATGAATGTTTGACACTGTAAAGAAATATAATTTTATTTTCTGCCCATTCTTCATGGTTTTCCTGCAATGTTGTTGACATGAGATTTTTGTCAATTACCGATTAGAATGTACTATAACTATTTTGAATTAACCTATTACAGATGGTTGTTTGTTCATTATATTTTTACATACTTGACATACATAAAAATACTATGGGGCCATGGGCGTCCGCAGGAAGGGGCAAGGGGGGGGTGCTTGCCCCCCCTGGATCACTCGCAGTCCTGGCCGTGCCCGTCAAAAAAAATAAATACAGTCTCAAAAAAAAAAAAAAAAATCCCCGTGCGCAGTGCTGACACATCCGGCCTTCCAGTCGACCCAGGCAATGAGATTGTACCCGCTGACGATCCCTACAATTCCCCTGCCGGACTCCACCCCCCCCCCCCCAACCTGATTGGCTGGCGCTTTGCCAGGATTTATTTTTTTTGGCTCGCAGCCAGGCTCTGAGCTGTGAAGCGCCATTTCTTCTGTTCAGCATAGAGCAGGTAAGCAATGTCCCATGCCTCTCCCCTGGTCTCCTCTGGCCCCCTCACTGGTCTCCTCTGGCCCCCCCACGGCCTCCTGTAGTTCCCCCACAGCCTTCCTTGGTCCCCCCACGGCCTCCAGTGCTCCACCATGGCCTCCCCTGGTCCCCCCATGGCCTCCATAGGTCCCCCCATGGCCTCCCCTGGTCCCCCCCACGGCATCCCCTGGTTCTCCCATGACCTCCCCATGTCCCCCAAGACCTCCCCTAGTCCCTCAAGGCCTCCCCTGGTCCCCCCACAGCCTCCCATGGTCCCCCCACGGCCTCCCCTTTTCCCCGGGTGTGAAAGGCAGGGAGGGAAGTGGGGGTGAAAGGCATGGAGGGATGGGGTGGGTGTGAAAGGCAGGGAGGGGAGGGGGGTGAAAGGCAGGGAGGTAAAGTGAGAGTTAAAGGCAGGGAGATGCTATTTGGTTCAGTGTGCTGTAAACCCATGAGACTTTTCACCACATAGTTGTCCCTGCTCGGATGGAGTGACCTTTCTCTTGCTATGAACGGTCACAGCTCACAGCACACAGCTCTAACATTCTCACACCTGTTACTATGTAACATTAACTTCAGGACCACTATGTTTTTATCAGGATACTTTATCAATGGGCCCATCCGATCCAGTGGGGCATTTACATACAGACAGCTTCCGCTCTGGTTATGGCACTTTAGTCTTTTTTTTTTTTTTTAACATTTCTTTATTATCTGCGAGCACGGTTACAACATACAATAAGATAAATAAAACATAGTGAACATTGAGGCAACCATAAGCTCACAGCATTTTATATTTTCTTAGAAACTGTTAAACTTTAAATGATAAAAATAATGATGATGGTGAAGGGGAGGGGGGGAGAAAAGGGGATAGAGAGAAAGAAAGAGAAAGAAGAAAAGAAAGAAAGCGCTCTGCAGGTCCTCACATCTCGCCGCCAGCTCCTCTGCACCTTATAGTTCTTTTAGTCTATCCCAAGACCTGTGTAGTAGTGCAGTGGACACACCAGTCGGGAGGCAGTGTGTCCAAAAAAGGTTTCCACTTACTCAGGAATTTATCTATTCTTTTCATATTGTCTCCAAATGAGTCAAATTTTTCCCTCATCATAACTGTAAATAGATAAGATTCTAATTGTCCCATTTTTGGAGCGAATGGTTTTAGCCAGTTGACCAGAATCAGCTTGTGTGCCAAAAGGAGAATCATTCCCGCTAGCTGTGGCAAACTGACAGTCAAGGTCTTCCAGCCTTCCGTATATCCAAATAACATTGGTTTAAAGCCATGGGGAAGCTTTGTTGTTAGCAATTTTGTATGGAAACCTTAAGGTTTTATTCCAGAATGTCTTTATTTTTCTGCAGTACCACAGGCAATGTGAGATATTGGCGCTGGTACTAAGGCACTTTTTACACCCAATTGGAGAAATGTGTGAAATTTGTTTAGTTGTGCTGGGGTGAGGAATGCCCGATTCAATATCCTAATCTGCAGTTCCCTCAAATTTGCATCCAGAGTAATTGAACTGACACTCCCGTAGCCTCTAACTAGGACCTCTTGATCTATCAGATCAGGGAAATCCACCTCCTCTATTGGCCCAAGTCCTGAAAACTGCGGTCTCTTGGGCTGCTGCAAAGTCTGAGTTCGCTACAATCGGTAACAACCCGGATACTCTCAGTGGTATTTTAAAATATTTTCCTACTTTACACCAGGCTCTTACCGTATCTCCAAACATAGTGGGGCCTATGCAGGGAGCAGCGAGAAGCGCAATCTCGCCAGGTTCTCGCCAAATATGCCTACAGCAATTCAGTAAATGGCGAGAAACTGGCGAGATGAGGAAAAACCGGCAGATTTTTTTTTGTGTTTTAAAAACTCGCCGCGCGGGTGGCGAGAAGCAATTTTCTCGCCAGTTTTAAAACCCGCCGTATGCAGGTAGCCCCGATCAGCATCTCGCTGCTGATCGCACCAATAAAATGGAGAGATGTTCTCCAAATAGCTCCGCCAAAAAAAGTTGGCAAGAAGCTCAGAGCTGAGCGGCGATAGGGGCCATAAAAAAAAATCAGGCCCTTTTCCTGGTTGGGATTGATGCCGAGGGGCTCCAGAGCTGATACCCATTACTACCAGCACCGGAGCCCCCAGGCATGCATCCGAGGCAGGAAAAATGCATGTACAACCACTTCATTACCTTAGCGGGTAACCGCTAAGGCAATGAAGGGGTTAACCCACCGTGCCAGCTTTATTGTGGGTAGCGGGTGTGGGTGAAGGTGGTATTTGGCCCATGGTGTGAGTTTAGGGCTTGCGGGGGGGGTTGCGGGTGCACTTAACCCCTTCACGACCGTAGCAGTTAATACCGCTACGGTCATGAAGGGGTTAACCCCTCCCGCTACCCCCCCCGCAAGCCCTTTATTTGAGCGAGCTTTCGAGATACACTGATCTCTTCTTCCGGCGATGTTACAATGAATGAAGCAAGGGTATACTTAAAAACAGTGTCTCTTGAATGTTATCTGTGCTGGTCCTTCCCCCGGTGTGGATGTGTTTCGGTCCCGTAGCGGGACCTCCTCAGTTGGATCTATGTATCTATATTATTAATACACATTTTTTTTCACTTACATTGAGTGCTGTCTCTTCATTGCCTACAGGTAATATTGCGATGTTTTATCTTTCATGGGATATGCACCACTTCTTCATTGATTACAGGTGCGCCAACTGCCGCATTGACTAATAATTGACATAATAATAGTAATAATAATAATAGCATGTTCAATGTAACAAACTATCTGAACAATGATATTAGAGCTGGCCTAGCCCGCATGGGTGGCTACAGCTATTGACCGGGGGGTGCGGCCCCCCCCCCCCCCAGCTAGGCTGTTGGTCGCGTGCGCGATCAGGGAAGGCAGTTGGGGTGGTTAGTTTTCAAATAGA
>WSYH01005010.1:0-47858 GCA_036426205.1 Ascaphus truei
GTGGCCCTTCCAGTCCAATAAAGAGGAAGACATCTCTTACGGGGAACCCGAACCGAGTCACACCCACAAAACACCTCAAGAATGGTGGGGGTGCCTGAACTTGGCACGAACCGAAAAGACCGCTCTCTTTGATGACGAATATGGTCGACAAGAGAAAGAGCGGGAGCAGCAGATCACCCAATATTTCTGTCAGCTAAAGAAACTGCAAGAAAAGCCTGGCGTACTGCACCGACACAGTTTATTATAACATTTGCCCGTTATGAACGGGGCTTTTTTCATCTGGAGCCCGGCTAGCGCCAAAACGGAGCCGCGAGTGAGCCGCATCTTCCCCTTCCCGCGTGTTTAATTTAAATTCTTCCCATCCCCTCCCCTTCCCCGAACCCCTGGCTGCTCCCCCTGGCTGCGCGCAGCTTTGCGCAGCTTCCCCCTTACCCCTGCTGCCTCTGCAGCCTTCGGGGATGCCGGGGAACCCTGAAACGTGTGACCGGCACCAGAGTGACGCACCGCACGCGCCGGGGAAAACCCCAAACGAGCCGCCGGCTTCCCGAAAATTTCCCCACACCGTGGTTACGGCCGTATTAGAATAAACAGTGTCGCCACTGTATATAATGAAGCTACTAAAGTATCAAATAAAGAAGGAGACACCAGTATTCCTGATGGGACGGAGTCATCCAAAACAAAAAAGCAGAAAAAGAAAAAGAAAAGCGGTTCTTCACTTACCGTAAAAGGAACAGACACGTCCGCAAATCCTGTGGAGGAAAAGGGGGACCGAGTTGCCCAGCAGCCTAGAGAAAATGGAGAATTCGTCCCGCGGGTAACCGAATATCCAGAGGGCCCAAGGCAGAAGTCGTGTACCCCAAAGAAGTGTCTGTCCGGTGCCAACAGTGAGGAACCCTCAACCAACCATCCCAGGGAAGTGGAGCCGGAACCAGTGAGTGACGATCCCTTGACCAGCCCTGAAGATGCCCTGAAAAATGCCAGGCATGACTGTGATATGCTCCGTGAACAATTGAAACAAAAGAAAGATGGTTACACAGAGCTACAGAAAAATAACGTGAAGCTACAAAAAGATGTGCTCACAATTTACTCTTTAGCCAGGACAGAATTGGACGATCTCAAGACTGAGCTAAATACTGCAAACGTTACTATTTCCGCCATGGATGAAAAGCAAAGCCAATCTGATAAAATGATGACTAAGCTGAAGCGGAAGTATGAGGAGGCCCCTTGAGTCAGTACACCAAGGAGAAAACAGACGCAGCGGCAACCTACACGACAAAAATTACAGAGCTCCAGAATATGAAGGAGACTCTGATACAGATTCTTCCAATATGGAAAAAGGTATTGGCTCTGCCCAAGCACCAGTATCCCACAGTAACTAATGCCCGTAAGGACAAGGGTACAGTGAGAGTTGGGGACTCAACGCAACTTCAAAACAAAATTACGAAGTTTGAGCCACCAAAGAAAGCACTAGCCAAACCTACAGCTGCCCAACAGGCAACAAACAGAGGTAGGAGTGCAGAATCAAAGCCAGAAGAATCCTTGGCTGAAGAAGCTGAACTGGCAACTCCGTGGTGTGGAGAAGCTGCAGAAGACCACTTCAAGAGCAGAAAACTCTAAGGGCTAGTCCTAACTGCTCTACAACTGTTGCCATACACTTTGTCTAAAAAAAGAGGAGTGCCCGACAAACAGAAATCTCATGACCGCGCACGCGATAAAAAGACTTTACGTGGAAAAAGTCCTCCTCAAGCAACTGAGGAGTGCTGATCTCAAGCATCTTCGGGAGGAGACAAAAATAAACTGGAGAAAGGGCTCCAATTCCAGCGGGACAGAGGGTTCTCTTCCTCCATCCACTCTCATTCAAGTCACAGAGATATCTAGAATGAGAGTGGAAGGATGGGCTTTGGCCGTGGTAAGCCCGAGCTTCCCACAAACAGGGGAGGTATGTAACAGGGGACGTATCCCTGTTCAGTAATGTTCCTTTAATCTAGCAGTGTGGTAGTTAATTACTAAACACCACCTGTCTGATTAGATTGTTTACAAAAAGCCTGCCTTTGAGACAGGATGTGACTCTCTTTAGCTCTGACTCAGAGCTGACCTTTGGAGAGACAGAGCAGAGGTTCTTGAGTCCCAGGAGAGACTGACCAAAAGAAACTCAGATCTCTGGAGCTGACCAGTCTTGAGCTCTGCACACAGAGCTGATTTCAAGACACAGGAAAAACTACTACACCTGAAGCTGAACCAGGAAGTGAGAAGATTTTCCCTCCAAGAAACAGATAAGACTTTTATTCTTAAGAGACTGCTAATATCTGCTTATTTCATGCTATATGTTTGGGGTTGGGAGAAATGCTTAACTAATGGAGATGTGAACTAATTGCATAGGATTTCACTAGAAATACTCCCAAGTGAATGGAAGCTTTGTTCCCCCCCCCGTGTGTTTGGATGAATTCCTGATGAAAAGGAAAAGGCACAATAAAGCCTTATTATAATTTCACCTTATAAACGTCTCCAAATTGTGTACCTCTGTGAACGTCCGTCTACAGTGTTCCTGAACCATCGCTCCCTTCAAACCTTGGACACCTAGGCTAGAATCAAAGCCAGGAGTGGATTCCTTATACCTTGGCGTTCACAAAGATATTCAATGGGAGAGGGAGAAGTTTAAATTCAACTGCAGATGTCAATATTCTGGGTGTGGGCGTGCAAATACACATTAAATGTAGGGTCACACATGTTTACAGAAAGAACTCTCGCACCGTATTCTCTACCATTTTTCAAAGTTATTTCGAAAATTTACATATGTTTTAATAGCTGTGCAAATGTAGAAGAAAAGTTACAATAACATGTATCACAGAATATTCTATGCACACAGTATCACAGTCTAAAATATCCTTATGGGCTGTTTACAGGTTCAAAACTAAGTTAGTTGCGATAAAATAAAGAGCTCCTTTTTAGTAAATCTTAGCTTTAATAGCAATATTTCTTCAATCTAGTAAAATAATGGGCATTTTGTGATATCAAGATTAAAATATTAAAGGGATGGCGTATCAATGCCAAAAACGGTTTGTTTTGTCTATTGCTCTATGATCTTAGGGCTTTTTTTGTTTTTAAATATCAGCAGTTTTCTTACATTTTAGGCAGTTTGTGTGTATTTTATGCCACAATAGACTTGACTTGAAATAGTGATTTGATGCATCCTATCATGTAACGTCTTCCCAACTTGGTTTATTAACATTTCCCAAACAGCAAGCTGACACACAACCTTAGAATATTAATACAGAGAGAGACCAGGTGAAAATAACACTGTTTATGTCGGTTTTGCTGCAAATATTTCCTTGGTGCATCATCCAAGTCAGGTTGTCTAGTCAGGTAGCATGTCACACGGATCTATGTTTGGGCAATTTATTTCAGTATAACGACTATTTATGAAGTGTAACTCCATGGAACACCTTCCGTGCTTGAAGACACTCTACAATCCATTCAAGTAAAACGGACATATTTACCAAGAAGTGCTGGAAAGTGTCTTTATGAACCAGCGCTGCTTGGTAAATATGGGCCTTGATGTCTTGAAACTTTCTTGTACACTTCCATTTCTGTAGGTAAATCTATCTTTTTTGCAACTGTGTGTGTGTGTATATTTATCTATATTGGTTTCAGCAAAAAGGGCATTCCTTAAACAAAATCCTTAGCTGCATGAAGCATTGGAGGAGGGGTTGGACCTACATCTGGTAAAAGTCTGGATAAAGGACAATGTAAAGATGAGGTGAGCCCTCTTTCCGGGATCTTTGTCAATGAAAAGAAGGTATCGAAACGTTGAATAGATGCTGTATTTGTAATTAAGGATGTGCTTACCTTCTCTTTACAATATACACATTATCTAATGTTCACTAGGGTTTATTCACAACCTCTCAGATGTGTGTTCTCTTAGCCTGTCTCCCTCTCTTTCCTTTTTTTACTCACTAACAGATGGTTTAAACTGTTGAGGTTAGAGCTTGGCTGAGCTGTTCAAGCCTCCATTACTGGGTAGGCAAGTAAATGTCAGCGCACTGATGCTGTATTAAGGATAGCATGACTTTCTTCCTAGGCTGTTGCATGCCTACCCTACGCGATCAACGTAAGCATGAGGTTGATTGTGTCATAAAATCCTGCACACTTAACTGACGGACCTAACCAGTTTCGATATTTTTGAGCTTGCGGTTTCATATTTGTTTTGCACACCCTTGCAATAGACTAAACCTTTTGTCCACCACCTCCCTCTAAATGTCATGAATTTGATGTTTTGTGTGTTGTGGGTTTTTTTTTTTCTTGTCCCCTTTTTATTTACTTTGGTTGTATGTTTGATATGTTCTCTAGCATTTCATGTTTGAGATTCTTCCTTTTTAAGTTAGGCTTGATGAAAGCTATGGTAATGCTGAGTATGAATCACAGAAGCTGAAGTATTTTGCTATAAAAATTAAGCGTAACACCCTTCTCTGTTAGATTACAAAACAATGTAGCTGGCGCAACGAGGAGTTTAAAGTGCGATTGCATGAAGCATTACAGGGCACCCTAACATTTTAATTTACAGACCTAGCTGTGCTTAATTTCCCAATAAAGGAGTCGCTTCCAAATATAAATGCTTCCTTTTATTATTTCAGCATAAGAAAGCATGTTTTAGGATGTGGTCCCATGCGCTTTGTTCCATATAATTTGCCCGGGTTTGTTGTTGCTGAAATCTGATACAGTGCCATATTTTTATTTTTTTCCTCCATTATTATTGTAGACGCCCATTAGCAACACACACCTTCAACTGTGGGAAAGTGTGTTACGGACACTCAAAGGTCTGTTTTCACTCTGAAGAAGAAGCTTTTGGAGGCTGGAATATAAATACTCAGTATCATTATACACTGTCATTTCTCTGATAAGAGAAATTACATCTCCCGAACATAGAATGCTGTTTTAAAATACTAAATCCAAAATGTTGCTGTCTGTTCTATGTGAAGTTGTGTTGGCCTATTAAAATGCACAAGCAACCCACCATTGACCAGATGAAGAAGCTCTTCCTAGATTAAATTTGTGTAGCTTTCATGGTCTAACACTGTACTTGTTCTTTGTTAGGTGGGGTTGTCCCAGGATGCCCAGGACCAAATGAGAAAAATGCTATGCCAGAAAGAGTCCAACTACATCCGCCTCAAGAGAGCCAAGATGGACAAGTCAATGTTCGTGAAGATCAAGACCCTTGGCATCGGAGCCTTCGGGGAAGTCTGCCTGGCAAAGAAGACAGACACTAATGCCCTTTACGCCATGAAGACCTTAAGGAAGAAGGATGTGCTGCTTCGCAATCAAGTGGCCCACGTCAAGGCTGAGCGGGACATCCTGGCAGAGGCAGACAACGAGTGGGTGGTGCGACTCTACTACTCTTTCCAGGACAAGGATAACCTGTACTTCGTCATGGACTACATCCCCGGAGGGGACATGATGAGCCTTCTGATCCGAATGGGAGTCTTCCCCGAGGACCTGGCCCGCTTCTACATCGCTGAGCTGACCTGCGCTGTGGAGAGCGTGCACAAGATGGACTTCATCCACCGGGACATCAAGCCCGACAACATCCTGATCGACCGAGATGGCCACATCAAGCTGACAGATTTCGGGCTCTGCACAGGGTTTCGGTGGACGCACGACTCCAAATACTACCAGAGCGGTGAGGAAGTGTAGGGCATAATCTAGTGATATGTCTGCTAGTATTGTATTGTATGTCTTTATTTATAGAGCGCCATTAATATACATGGCGCTTCACAATAGTAATTCACATGGTAATCAAATAAATAACAGATAATATAAATAACAGATCATGGGAATAAGTGCTTTAGACATAAAAGTAACATTAAGGAAGAGGAGTCCCTGCCCCGAGGAGCTTACAGTCTAATTGGTATTTAGGGAGAACGTACAGAGACAGTAGGAGGGAGTTCTGGTAAGTGCGTCTGCAGGGGGCCAAGCTTTTGTATCATGTGTTCAGAATATCCACAGTGCTATTCATATGCTTCTTTAAGCAAGTGTGTCTTAAGTTGGGTCTTAAAGGTGGATAGAGAGGGTGCTAGTCGGGTACTGAGGGGAAGGGCATTCCAGAGGTGTGGGGCAGTCAGTGAAAAAGGTTTAAGGCGGGAGAGGGCTTTAGATAAAAAGGGGGTAGAAAGAAGACATCCTTGAGCAGAACGCAAGAGTCGGGATGGTGCATAACGAGAAATTAGGGCTGAGATGTAAGGAGGGGCAGAAGAGTGTAAAGCTTTAAAAGTGAGGAGAAAATGGAGTGTGAGATGCGGGATTTGATCGGAAGCCAGGAGAGGGATTTCATGAGGGGAGATGCTGAGACAGATCTAGGAAAGAGTAGCGTGACTCTGGCTGCAGCGTTTAGGATAGATATTGGAGGGGAGACTAGGTGTAGAGGACAGGAAGGCCGGACAGCAGGAGGTTACAGTAATCAAGACGGGAGAGAATGAGGGCCTGAGTCAGAGTTTTAGCAGTCGAGCAACAGAGGAAAGGGCGTATCTTTGTTATATTGCGGAGGAAAAAGCGATAGATTTTAGAAATGTTTTGAATGTGAGGGGCGAATGTGAGAGAGGATTCGAGTGTGACCCCTAGGCAGCGTGCTTGGGCTACTGGGTGAATGATCGTAGTTCCAACAGTAATGTGGAAGGAGGTAATAGGGCCAGGTTTGGGAGGAAGTATGAGGAGCTCTGTTTTAGCCATGTTGAGTTTAAGGCGGCGGAGGGCCATCCAAGATGATATAGCAGAGAGACATTCAGAAACTTTGATTTGTACAGCAGGTGTAAGGTCGGGTGTTGAAAAGTATATTTGTGTGTCGTCAGCATAGAGGTGATAATTAAACCCAAAAGATGTTATTAGGTCACCTAGAGAGCGTGTGTATAGAGAAAAGAGAAGAGGTCCCAGGACAGAGCCCTGGGGTACCCCCACAGAGCGATCAATAGAGGAGGAGGAGGTGTTAGTAAAAGAGACGCTGAAAGTACGATGGGAGAGGTAGGATGAGATCCAGGATAGAGCTTTGTTTCGAATACCAAGAGTATGGAGAATGTGAAGGAAAAGAGGGTGGTCCACGGTGTCAAATGCTGCAGAGAGGTCGAGTAATATGAGCAGAGTGTAATGACCTCTGTCTTTGGCAGCATGGAGGTCCTCAGTTATTTTAGTGAGGGCTGTTTCCGTGGAGTGAGCAGTGCGGAAGCCAGATTGTAGAGGGTCTAGGAGAGAATAGGTGTTGAGAAAATGGAGCAAGCGAGAGAATACAAGACGTTCAAGGAGTTTAGAGGCAAAAGGCAGGAGGGAGACAGGTCGATAGTTAGAAAGACAGGTAGGGTCAAGCTTGCTGTTTTTGAGTAATGGTATGACTTGCATTTTTTGAAGGAGGATGGGAAGGTTCCAGAGCAGAGGGAGGAGTTAAAAATGTGTGTGAGCGTACGGATTATAGTAGGAGCAAGAGGTTTCATGAGATGGGAGGGCAAGTGGTAGAGGTAGAAGAGGCGATCAACAGCGACACATCCTCCTCTGAGACAGTGGAAAAAGAGTCAAGGAAGGCAGGCGGAGAGTTAGGAAGAGGTGTAGGATGGGAGGAACAAACAGAGGGGATGTTCTGACGTATGGATTCCACCTTTTCCTTAAAATAGTCAGCAAAGTTTTGTCAGCAATATACAAATATATAGTGTGCTAAAAGTAGAAATATATAGAGAAAGGCACATGTTCAAAGAGGATTTTTAGTCAACTTCAGGGGCAGACTGTCTTGATACAGTTAAGTATCAATCATTGAGCAAAGAGACAGGCACTCCAAAATTGTGGAAAAATCTAATTTGATTGAATTTTGAAATATTGCAAAAAATTATATTATCCCACAAATATGTAGTGCCTGCCTCTTCAGTATGTATGTGTGAGCGCATTTACTTTTAACATAGTACATATTTAAATAACAAGTAGTGTGTGTCTTTATGAATATTTGATATGTGCATACAAAGTGTGTGTATCTCTATCTATTTCTTGAGCATTTCCCAAATGATTGACCCTCCTGCATTACGCAGTTGGTACACCTAAGGCTAAGGCCCCGCTCCCTCAGTCAGCGCGCCCGCACTGCAGACAGGCGGGGCGCTGACAGACACAGACCGCGATATGCGGTCTGTAGGGAGCCGGGAGTGGGAGGGAGGGGGGCGGGATCTGATCATGGTGCCGTCCACCCCCCCACACACATACATACACACACATACATACACATACACACACACACACACACACATATATATACATACACACACATACATACATATACACATACATACACACACATTAATCTGCAGCTCCTTCCCTGCTCCCCGCCCAAGGCGCCTCCCATCTAGCTCCTTCCCTCCCCTCCTCCCCATTGGCTGACTCGCGTACCATGTGACGCGTCACCACAGGGGAACACAATTCTCTGGTATCCCTTGCTGGCTGACGCGTCACAGTACGTAGTCAGTTGGCAGTGAGGAGGGACTGGGACCGGATCGTGAGGCTAAACAGCAATAGTGAGTTGCGCTCACGCGGCGGCCCGCGCCACCGAGCGCAGCGGGTCCCAGCCCTAAGTCTGGTTAGAAGTATAGCATCCCATGTGCTTCGTAGCTCCACATACAGAACTTCTGTCAAATATTCGTAGGTGCCAAATCTACAAGTGGGTTATTCCGTGTGGTCATGGAAACTAATCCGGCTTGTGGGAATTTGAGGTTTTTTTTAATCCATGATCCTAATTAAGCGATTTCTACACCAAGACAAATTTCCCTAGCCAATTCCAGTCTGGGTTTCGTCCCAAACACTCCACCGTAACTACCCTGCTAAAAGTTTGCAATGAAATCCAGTGTGGAATGGAGCGGGGACAACTCACTGGTGCAGTATTCCTAGATTTTGCAAAGGCTTTTGACACAGTTGATCATGTTATCCTGCTTAACAAACTCCAGAGCTCTGGAATAGGGAAACATGCTTTAAACTGGTTTCAGTCCTACCTATCAGGAAGATCCCAACATGTGTCCATCTCAGGCTCTAACTCCAACCCCCTGGATATCACCTGTGGTGTCCCGCAAGGCTCTGTTCTGGGGCCCCTACTCTTCTCAGTGTTCATTAATGATCTTCCCACAGCTTGTAAGGAAGCCTCAATACACATGTATGCAGATGACACAATCCTGTATGCACACAGCCATAGCCTCTCTGACCTTCAACACATACTTCAGTCTGACTTTTTGAGACTCGAAAACTGGATTTCCCAAAACAAACTGTTTTTAAACACTGACAAGACTGTAACAATGGTATTTGGGACCAAGACTACATTTGTAAAGCTTCCAGTGACTGAGCTCCTGATTAGAACCAACGCTAAAACCACCCTAACACCTGTTACTAGTTTTAAATACCTGGGCTTATGGTTTGACTCCCACTTAACATTCGGGATGCACATTAATACCCTGACAACCAAGACCTATGCCAAACTAGGGGTACTTTACAGGAACAAATCCTCCCTAAGTCTCCTGGTCAGAAAGCGTATTGCACAGCAGATGCTAATGCCAATTATTGACTATGGAGACATAGTTTATGGCTCGGCTCCTCAAACATACCTTAGCAAACTTGACACCCTCTACAATTCAATTTGTCGTTTTGTTCTCCAATGCAACTACAACACACATCACTGCGAAATGCTCAAAGAACTAGATTGGTCATCACTAGAGTCTAGGCGCAAAGTTCACCTTTCCTGTCTCACCCTCAAATACTTTCTGGGCAAGCTACCCAGCTACCTGAACAAGCTCCTCACCCCTACCACATGCAGTACCTATCACCTGAGATCAGACTCCAAAAGACTATTCATGGTCCCAAGACTCAACAAAGTATCCGGACGTTCCTCCTTCTCCTTCCGTGCACCCCAAAACTGGAACAACCTACCAGAGACTCTCATATCCACCACCAGCTTAAGTTCTTTCAAATCTAAGGCTGTCTCACACTTTAATCTGGTCTGTAACTGTTTCATACGCTCATAATATATATTTTCTTTAACTGTGCATGCAATGTCTTGTATATAATGTATACCTTGTTCATTTATGTAACTGTATTTGTAACCATGTATTATTTTGTTTTACTCTGTGCCCAGGACATACTTGAAAACGAGAGGTAACTCTCAATGTATTACTTCCTGGTAAAATATTTTATAAATAAATAAATCATCTGTTTTCCCATGATCATTATGTGCCACATTATTCTAGTTTATGACATGAGTGTAAAGAGATCCTTTACATTTTTACCCCTCTCTGATTAGAGGCTGGTAATCTTCAACTAAGCTTTGCATAACTGGGGCCGGGAACAGGTTATTGCTGTATTTTAAAGTGGCAAAAGCTAGAGAGATTCAATATGAAATAGATGCAGAATTAGAAATATGGGTATGACCTATTGTGCTCATATTTACTCCACCCGACCAACAATAATATACATGTATGTATGCTTTTTTTATAGACACACAACACAGATTTCATTGTTGGCAAAGCAGTTGCTTTTTTCTAATTCAATAACGGAAAAACCTTTGCATCTGCCATATCTAAAAGTGGTACAAAGATGAGGAGTAATATGGAATTTGGCAAAATGTAACAGAAAAACCTGCTGGCACTGTTTTTGATCATAGGAAATAGAGTTCAGAAAAAGAGTAGATTACTACTCATCATTACAAATATACTCCCTGCCACAATTCCCTTCAATCCCGCATTTCCTTAAGGGCTCTGTGCAAGAACTACTGCTTCAAATTCTTGTCATGAATGAATATCTTGTATTTCATGTAGCCTAATATTATATATTTACACTTTTTGCAGGTGACCACCTGCGGCAAGACAGCATGGATTTCAGCAACGAGTGGGGAGACCAAGCAAACTGCCGGTGTGGTGACAGGCTTAAGCCCCTGGAGTGGCGAGCAGTAAGGCAGCATCAACGCTGCCTTGCACATTCTCTGGTCGGGACCCCCAATTACATTGCGCCAGAGGTGCTGTTGCGGACAGGTACAGAATAGTTCTATAGATCGGCTTTATATCCTTTGGGTGATCTGGAGGTTTACCAGGGGCTTTTCACCATAATGTAAACCTCCAAAAATGGGGTGACAGGTCTTTGTCTTCCTTTATTCTTTAGGACCTAACTAAATGAAAAATACAGATGAAGTCAACCTTACCGTTTGTGTCACGGCCTGCAAGGCTTAACGGTGCTGGGTGTCCCGTTTGGAAGCATGGATCCTCCGCAGAGCGGCAGACGCTATCCGCAGGGCCACAGACTTGCTTTTTTGGCTGTGGTGCTGGGGACAGTAAGGCTTGCTACATCTGTATAGTTTGGTGGCACAGTTTACAAAAAAATATTTAAACAACCCGTCAGTGTAATGTTTATTGGTTAAAAAGACACCATCAGACTTTAAGTAACAATTTTATTAATTTTTTTCCCACGATAGAAATATGTATCACAGCTTGTTGACAACTATGGATTCTAGCATATCAGCTACATATGTTTTATCTTTTTGAAAAGTAATTGTGGTGCCATCATTGGTCAAACAAAGGAACAGAGCTAAGATATAAATTTTGATGACTGGCAAACAGTGTTCTGACCAAAATACATTGTTAAATATTGTTAAACGGGAAAGGACATGCAAATGAGCACTCCAAATGCGTCACTTTTGCTTATCCACTTTAATATGGATCCCTTTAAGCATATGCCTACTGTTTCTGTTTAAAGCAAAGGCTGTGTCAAAGAAGTGTGTGGCAATTACATGCATATCGTTACCCAGAGCCCATGGCTACAGTTGGAGTACAATTTGCTGTATGATTGTGAGGTGAGCAAGGCTTTGGGGGACCTGAGACATGTGAATGTGTTCTTTGTCATTACTGTACTCTGTATGGTGGAGAGTTTGTTACTTTTTTACTCCCCATAACTTGTTTAAGTATCGTTCTATATTTTAAAATGCCAACATTCTTTCTCACTAGCTCCTAATGAAAGTATCATGTATTGCACTTTGTGATTTTTAGTGTTAGGCTTTCAAACCAAACCTTGAACTACTACTCTACAGACCTTTGGGCTCTAGGGTCATGTTATTGCTGCTACAGCTTATCCCATGACTCTGGATCCTCCCCTGCTGCTCTAAACAGAAGATGGCATCTGTGTTGGGGAAGGGGGTGGAACAGCAGAAAATAATGTGCTGTTCCCATGATGATATGACAGATCAAGTGCCATTTTCAGTATGGAATAAGTTAAGTAAAAATGTTCGGCGCGTCTTAAATTATGGGAAAGTGAAAATGTTTATTTTAGATGTTAAATATTGGGAGTCTTATTCTATAGCCACTGAAATCTCCCGCTTCGGCAAATATGTAATAAGCCTCTAAGTGCATTTTATATTTTTTGCATCTTTATATGTATCAAAAGTGGAATTATATGTAAGATCATTTATAGAGTAGGAGCTGCAAGATATTAAATATTATTAGGCAAACAGATACGAGTTGATCTAGCAACCATTTGTAACTTTCAGGTTACACACAGCTGTGTGACTGGTGGAGTGTAGGGGTCATCCTTTATGAGATGCTCGTCGGACAGCCTCCTTTCCTTGCACAGTCACCGCTGGAAACACAAATGAAGGTAAGACTGGAGAAAGGGAAAGCTATTTATTTTTGTATATTATTTCTGCCAATCAGAAAGCAGCATAAAACATGAACAAAAAGAGGCGTTCCATAAAACCTTAGAACATTAACAGAAATACAGAAATACAGAGATGTGCATCAGTTAATAAATGTCTGTTTTGTGACGGTGTAGAACTTTAGTCAAATTACAGACTTTGAGATTTACTCTTTCCTCTCATTTTCTTACCTACATCTTTCTCGTGTCTAAAAAAGATGCTGAGCTTTGTTGAGTGTTATTGGTATGAAATGTCATTTTCAACATTTGCCTTTTATGCCATTTTAAAAGTTTTGTTAATTTAAAACTCCTGTAAACATTTCCAAAACTGATAACATATTTGGCAGCTATGCTACACTCCTTTTCCAGTATTGTTTCCCTTTGCTAAGTTGTTTCCTGTCCTGCATCCCAATTCCAGTGTCCCAATATGTATAGGAGAACTCGGGATAATGTTCCCAAATGTTTCATATGCAACAAAATCCACCATAATAAATTTAGCGCAATCCAAGCAAGCAGTTTTTTAAAAAAAAATGTATTTGTCCTTCTTTTTTTTTTTTTTTTTACATAGGATTAAAGCAGGGGGTCTTCGGAGCTGAACCTCATTAATTTCAGCTTCTGGGACCGCTGGCTTCCGGAGAACCCCCGTATGGGGTGCCGGTAGCCTCTCTGGCCTTCTAGATGGGGTTCATGTAATGGCTACTTTTCAAAGCTTTCGCGTCCTGCGGGCCAATAGGAAGCCGTGACCTCATCTGGTGTGGCTTCCTATTGGCCATGTGACGTGGGAGCTTTAAACTTGCAGAAGATACTAGCACCTCCTTCAGAGGTAAGAATCTCTGGAAGTAGGGGCCCCCGGAGATTTACATTTAAATCAGCTCCGGAGACCCACTGCTTCAATCCTATGTTAAAAAAAAAAAAAGGAATGGCCTGCTCAGGTTGATCCATTAAGCTTCAAGGGCTATGTTTTAAATGTATTGGGGAAATGTAGGGACACTGAGTAATAAATACAACAGCGATAAATGGCGAGTTACCAACTTTAAAAAAAACAGTAGGGATAATCACTTTTGATTTATTGATGTCCATCACATATGGCTGAACTTGACATGATGTTGGGAGTTTGGGAAAATGTAACAGATGATTGCACACAGGACTGAAAATAAAGTCCTTTACTATAAAGAAAACATCTATTTACTAATAATACAAAATATGTATTTATTGCAATAATGGAAAACAACACAAATGCAAAGAAACAGAGGCAAGTACCACATATTAGGGCCTCATTACTCCTTTCTTTTGTAAAGCATTTATTGACAATATGATCAGTTCTTTGTTATTTTGTTGTTGGAGAAAATATGTTTTTTTCTTAAGTAGGTGGGCTTTACCTTGCAATGTTGACTGTACATTCACATGTACTATAGCACCAGGGACAGTGCGCATCCCTAAACCGAACAGTTCTAAGTAGGACCATTCTTTAATCCTATTTAATTCTGGATTTACTTTTAACAGGTAATCAAATGGCAAACAACCCTTCACATCCCCCCTCAAGCCAAGCTCTCCCCAGAGGCCTCCGATCTGATCATCAAGCTGTGCCGGGGTCCAGAGGATCGCTCGGGCAGGAATGGAGTGGATGAGATAAAAGCCCATCCTTTCTTTAAGAACATTGATTTCTCCAGCGACCTGCGGCAGCAGCCGGCCTTGTACACTCCTACCATCACCCACCCCACTGACACCTCCAACTTTGACCCCGTGGACCCAGACAAGCTGTGGAATGACGAAGACAAGGATGGGAACAAGAATGACACCCTGAATGGGTGGTACAAGAATGGCAAGCACCCTGAGCACGCCTTCTACGAGTTCACCTTTAGGAGGTTCTTTGACGACAACGGGCACCCGTACAACTGCCCAAAACCCATTGAATATGACTATGATGATACCCAGGACTTGGAGCTTCAGCAATCTGGCACAGAAGAGAGCCAGCAAGCTGGGAAAAGACCTCTGAACAGGGACCTGGTATACGTTTAGAAAAGAGACTTGGGTATAGATTTACCAAACAGTGTTGAGACTTTCTTTTTTATTATTAAAGTGCGATAATGCAGATTAGGCACTTGTGCTCCTTGACCAGAATAAGAGTTTCTGAGCGGTAGTACCCGATCAGCACTTATGCATTTTAATGATTTAACTCCCTTAGTCAATGGGACCTAATAGTGTGCTTCTGTTTTAGCACCGTTTGGTAAATTGTAGCCTAATAGGTCATTTAATATAGCAGTAGATTTTACTGCAAATCAAAGGTGAAATTCTTCCCAATATTGTTTTTTCTAAACATACAACGTACTCTTATAATAATTATTAATTCAGAACATTTGTAGTTTTGGTGTTAAACTCCTATTTTATACCAGGGCACAAAAATTATTTCCTGTGAATGGGTTTGGTATTTGTTTTAATTGCAAGCAGGTATCTTTGGAGTTCTACATCATAGATGAAGAAAAAGACGAATCTATGTACTTAATATAAAACTGGGTAGTTGAATAGTAGGATTATAAGAAAAGAGTATGGGGGATTGTACCTCCCAAGATAATACACTGTATTTTTTACCAAGATTTATTGAATGGTGAAACACTCACATTTGTACATGCAAGTGCACAAAGACTCATTTCAGTAATTCACTCTCTTAAAGGGGTCAGTCCTATTAGCAACACGTACTGGAGCTGCAGTACACTGAAAGTATTCTGCCTTATGACAACTTTTGACTTGTGTTCACTTCAATACAACAATAATCAAGTTGGTTCTCAAAACCTCATAAAATGAAATGTTTTACGTTTAAATTTAACGGTTTTAAAGTACAGATAGCAGGAGTCTGGGTTTAAACATCCAGAGAAGCCCAATAAGTTATCACTAAGCCTCCTATACAAAACACAGTGAAATTTGGTTAAGGAAGATTGTAGCCCCACTCAAAGGAATTGAGCCAAGTCCCACATTTAGCTAGTGGTGCTTTTCCAGAAGACACCTTTATTGCGCATTCACTTAAATGGCCCATTATCACTAAGCAGTGCTAGGGGGCTTCTTATAGAGTAGTTTTGTAAATTTAGCCTAGAGTGTCTTCTAGAAAAGGTATAGAGGTTGTCACATGCTTGAGTGGTTACAGTTTTTATTTTTTTTAAGGAGGTGCAAAATGACGTGGTTTAGATTTTATTTATGAGCCTGTGTAATTTATAACCTTCTATTTTAACTTGACTTGTTTTAGTTGACTAATCAGAAATTACAAGACAAAAGGAATAGAAAATATGGATCTCGCCCTTAATGAAGGCCATCTTTTAACACAGTAGTCTTGCAGCTTTAAAGTAGTTGAATTATTGGAAAGAGTCTGCTGTGACATGGTGTGCAATGTTGCATGTTTAAGTGCAACACTTTACTTCAGTGAGTGCTTACAAGTCCTGGGTTTCAGAATGAATGAGTCCTGTCAGATAATTTATAAATAACATACCAGTAGTCATACAGGGTGAGCTATTCTGATTTTAATGCTTTTCTCCCACTACTTCCAAAATTGTTGAAACCCCCTCATCCTCCCTCTCACCCCCCCCCCTCATCCTCTCGACCCCCCCACCACCTCCTCTCATGTCACCACGACCACCCTCCTCATCATCTCATTTCCCCCTCCCCTCATCATCTCATTTTACCTCAACATCATCTCATTTCCCCCCCATCATCATCATCTCCTCACCAACCTCATTATCATGTAATTTCACCCCCCCTCATCATCTCATTTCCACTATCATCATCATCACCCCCCCTCCAAATATCATGATCATCTCGAGCCAGCTGCTTGCTTCTTACCTTGCTGAGCTGGCAGACGGCACCGGAACAGGAGTCGGTGGCGCGGTCATCGCTGGGGTGTGTGCTCCGCCGTTCTCTCATTGGTTCTCTCTCCTCCACTCACCACTCACCTCCCGGCCACCGTCTGCGGCCCGTCCCCTCAGCACTAGCGCTGTCATCAGGCGCACCGCTGCTTGCCGGGGGATTCGCGCTTGCCTCCACGCTTCCCATTACCTCACGCTGGAAAACTAAAATTCACCACACTTTGCCAATTCGCCACAAGTCACGAATGGCGACAGGGTTGGCCACCTCGGCACTAAAGTAAATAACGTAATGTTAACCCAGTGCTACTCCTTAAATAACATGATCATTTTTTTACGCCCATTTGTGCTAATGATATGCAAAAGAGGCGTGTTTCTCGTGTGTGTGTGTGTGTGTGTGTGTGTGTGTGTGTGTGTGTGTGTGTGTTTGCTCATTTGCATGTAATTTCCCAGAATCCCTTGCTGCAGTGGAAGCACTGTATGCTGGGCGATAATGGTGAAAGGCATGGTTGCAGCCCTGTCTAAGACATGCAAATGAGCACCCAGTAATATTTCCATTTGCTATATATCTCACAATATCTCTATCTCTCTCCCTATCTCTCTCTCCCCTCAACCTCCTTCCAAATAGCATATGGAGAAACACCTGTGCTCAAAAAGGAGCGCACCATAAATACCTGGGGGCTATGCAAAGTATATTTAAATGACGCACCCCACACCTAAAAGATTTCCATAAGATCAATACTGACGAGCTTAAGGCCCCTTGTGGTGAAGGGGGTACTAGTATCAATCCCAACAGGATCAGAACCAATGACCATTAGGTCACAGCATACTTTATAGAGCTCAACTGCTCACACCTGCAAGTGGTCTGCTTTTAAAGGAAGCCAAGAGTTTCTCCCACTAGTATGATTAGCTACAGGTATGAACAGTTGAGCTCTAAAGTATGCCATGACAGTAGAGCTCTGCAGTATCTGAGATAGATCAATGCTAGAGCTGCCACCCTGAATAGCACAGGTCGTGGGTTCTGATCCTGTTTGGACTGATGTACTCCCCTTCATCACAAGGGGCCTTAGGCTTGTCAACATAGGTCGTATGGAAATGTTTTGGGTGTGAGTCACTTTACCTATAATTAGCATATTTAATTAGTACACCTGTTCTCCTTTAAAATTTATTTTTCTGCTCCCAGAGGGAGCTAATGCCCCCTTTAGCATGTTAAGCTAGAGCAAGGCAGTGCTAATTTAACATGGCTTTAAGCCTTTTCTAATGATATAACTAACACCGTCCTTTTTGCATATAGTTAGCTTAATGGATGGTTAAACTCAGGGAAAATAGCATCTGTTACTTATTTAGGTAACGTCACAATTTGCCCTGATTTACCGGAGCTCTGTGGATCTTCCTCTTAGACAGTGTAATGGAAATTTTATAAACCAAACAAAAAACAAATCTATTCCTTCATCTTTTTATGATTTTTTTTTTTTTTTTAACAGGGCTAGGGTTGTGGAGCAAAACTTGATCATAATATAGGCTTGGCTCTAAATGCATTGTGGAAGGTATTATTGACTTAGAGATGCTTTGTAATTGAATGCCTTGTCATGTTTTCCATGTTTATTGTAATAACCATCAGAGTTTTTACAGTAGTGTATAAATTATAATGGGGGTCACTGACCTCATTAGGGGTGCTACCCAGTAAAACAAGTGAAATAATCTGTAGATGGTTGAAGTTGGACCGTTTATTAATAAAATAGTATGTTTTTATAAGAGATACTTTAGTAGATGAAATTCACAATTCTTGCTTGAAGTGCCGATGAATTGCGCTCTTCAGCCATTTTTGAAAATAGCTTTATGGAGGCAAAGAAGCTAAATTCTTAATTTTCTTACCCAGTGCAGCGTGTATATAAGTTAAACTGCAAGTATGTATATGTAAAATGTTTTACAACTATATATAAATAATTTTTTATATATACACATGCAAAGTTTAATATTTTTACTGTGTACCTTTTGCCTTTATTTCCCCCAGGGAATTGCTTTCAATTATTTATTTTATTCTACATTTCTCAATGTAGTGTCGTAAAAAAAAAAAAAGTTATAAACTTTAATATCTGAATAACTCTTTTAGGGTATGAGAGGCCTGAAGCGCTTAGTGTTGAAGACCTGTCTTGCACTATAGCAGTTTAAAGACCCATAAACACTAAATGCCTTTTAAAATCAGTTGGTCTCTAGGATTTGTAGAAAATCAGAAAGATTTGTAAATTAATGTATCTGGAATTTCTGAGTTAAAACAAATCCTCTTGGCTTGTTTCAAATACAAAAATGAAAGGTCCAACCTGTGTTTAAAACCTTGCAACCAATTAAAATAAGTTCCTGTCTTTGCCCTGATATCTGCATCTACATTGTATTTATAAATCCTGTGTTCTGTAAACATGTAATTTTCTTGTAAATATATTGCTCTTGTCTCCTCTTTTACAGCAACCTTAAGCTAGGGCAGGCTCCCTGACTCTTTCTACCTCTCTCTCCCTCTCTTAATATTTAAAGGTTTCTGCTTTTGAAATAGGCTGTCAAAAATTACTGAACAGTCCATTTAGAGACTTATTTTATGAGCATGTATGCTCTTCTGCTGTTGAAAATTGCTGGGCTGTGAGTAGAGAAAAGACTCGTTGGGACACTATTAATACATATTTTTGTGTTGGGGAATGCAGTGGGTGGTTTTTCAGACAGTGCTGCTGCTGTTGCCCAAAATACCATTTTGTACTTTTTTGTTCCTTTGAAAAGATGTGCCTTTTTGGTGGGAGTAAATGTCAGCATAGCAGTGTCACATTCAGGGCTTAGCCAGGTTTAGGTAAGAAGTAGGTTTCTCTACTATAATAGTAGCATTTTAATGCTTGGTAATTTCTAGTGGTCTGAACCACAGTTCGAAGTTCATTTTCCACACATTTCCTACACCTGCAGTTTTTAGAATGCCCAGCAATGGGAAATGTTTTGGGCAGCTGTATGTCTACCCTAACCTGATTTTCACTGGTATTAATTGAGCTACTCGTCTACTTGCTTTGACAGTGGTGATTTTCAATCTGTTCAAATACAACCAAAGCAAATCAATGGTTATTTTTGGGGTCAACAACATTTAAAAAAATAAAAATATATATTTTGTGTCGTTTTGACACAGCACTATGTTTTGTATTGTTATTTTTACCTATCAGTCTGTTTAAAAGTACTTTAGCGTTGGCATCTTTACAGAGCGAAAATCTTCATACTTCTGAATGTAACCGTTAATTATGACAATTGACATTCCTGATGCGTCTGTTCTTGCCTCCAGTGTCTTATGTCTTTCAAATCATTTTCTCTTATGTAACATATCTAACAATAAAAAGGAAACTCTGAGAGAGATTTGATTGTTTTCAGAGTTTATGATTTGTATATTATAGGCTGAATACTTATTTATTTAGAACTTTTATCAAATGACTTGAGCTGGGCTTCTGATAGCAGTTTATTGGGGCTGCTATTAAACAAACTGGAAAGCTTTTGTAGTATTGACGCTACTACCTTGAAGTTTTTGAGCAATACTACAAGGTACAAATTAAAATCAAGACAGCAGCACTCTGACGGTCGGAAGTAGCTGGCCTTCATTAATAAAGGTGAAATCTGGTCGGTTGCCTCTAGAGACCGTGGGTAATGGGACAAGAGGGTTAGCTCTTGGATCCAATAAGGTAAAACCATGTATTTTCTGTAACCATGTTCCCATATACGGTCCCCTGCAGGGTTGTGGGATAGTAATGCCAAGTAGGGTTGGGATTTCCCCCCAGGAGATAGCTGCAGGAAAGTGACTTTGGGAGCAGGGAAGCAGGGGTGATTATTAGGGAACACCTATAGTCAGCCCTGTTTGTATTTGGGCAGCAATCCACAGCCCAAAATGTATTAACAGTATTTTCTGCGTTTTTTCCCTTTCCGGGCATGCAATCGAGAAGGGATTTCTGGTGCACGAGTTTTAAGGGGGGTTTTGAAAGTGGTGTCAAAATGTGCATTCTAGGTGGGAGACCAAAGTTACCGGTTCCCCGATAAATCTATCCGACAATCAGACATGATTTTTGGATATATGTATTATGACAGTCATTGTCACGGGGGGGTGGCTAGCCCGGTAATAAAGGGGTTACCCCCCAGCTGGCCACCCCTACCATTGTGTGGGAGGTGAGGGGTTAACTATAATAATGGTTAAATGTGTCTATATTCCCCTGCCTCACTACAATATGTATTCAGTACAATGTGTATTCCCCTTTGGTTGTAATGTATTTTCCTAGTTACATGTGTTTTTACTTCTACCATGGTTGCACCACGCACATACACTGGGATCAGGTCGGGAGGGAAAGGGTTAACTGTGTTTGAATGTTTATAGCCCTTTGTTCCCCTTCCCGTCTTTTCACCCACCATTTGCCGGCAGTGTCCAATAGGTCGCCATTGGAGCTCCATAGAAGTCAATGGAGATTGCGAGGTTTTTGACCCTATACCTAGGAAGACCAGCAGATGGCGCCCGAGAGGATGAGCAGAGCTTCCTCATTGAAATGAATGGCTTAATGCATTTCAATGGGAAATACCTCGAGTCCGCTTTCCAAGAACAAGGTGATACATTATAACCGTGTTGGCTGACTGCCAAACCGCAGTATCCGAGTACCGCTACTGTTTCAATGAAAAGAGCCTTGATCTCTAAATTGCCGTGGGAACTCGGTGGCGGTCAAGTTCAAAAACCTATTAAAATATGTAACTCTGGTTCTAGGGCAGCTTTCAATTAAATGCTTTCTGCCCCTAGCTCGTGGGGACCCCTCACTCGACCCCTACCGGATCCGACGGGCAATGCCCGTGGGAAAGGGTTGTGCCCGCCATTATCTCCGGTTCGGTGTGGGCTAGAGGACTGGGATTTGGTCATCAGGTAGTCATGCCTCCGGCATGGTTGCATGGCCATTCCCAGCCCTCTCAGGCTAACCGAACGGAGTATGGTTAACTGTGTAAAGCCTGGTTGCTGCCATTGACTCCAATGGCGAAGAAATGCAGTCTGTTTAACATGAGGTTTTAAAATCCGGTCCGGTTTCAGCGAGCTGAAAATTGGTCACCATGGAGAGTCCTCTCCGGCATGAGGGCATGGCAATTTTTAGCCCACTCGGCCCAACCGAACTGAATATTTTTATATATACATATATATATATATAATGTTGTAGGTTTACTGTATTTCATGCCTACTGTAAAGCCCGCAAAAGTTACAGGCCTAGGAGATATGTTAATGGCCAGAGGGCGACAGTATGTCTACAGGGAAACCACTGATCAAAGGCTCGCCCCCCCCCCCCCCAGATTGTATGTACAGGGTGAGATAGAGCAGGACATGACTGTTTAGATTAAGTGCCATAATTCACACCTAATGTCAGAATTTCCCTGTCTAGATCCCCATCTGGCAGACTTGGAGATGCCAGCTTTTTAGAGTGGGGCTAAGGAAATGGACCTCTGACTAGAAGAGTGCTCACCCCCTGTGGGCAGGTACTATCTTGCTTCCCACGTGAGCTGGCAAAAGGAAATTGGGCCCAGGTAATTGTCATCCAATACCTGAGTCCCAATGTTAGGGATAGAGCCCAAATCCAATATAAACGATTGCAACCTCTAAGCCCATTGTCTTCGTGATTATACCTGAATTGTTCCTGTCGCTGATGAACTGCTAGCCTGAATCCTGGGCTATTTCATTTGTCCCCTTCCTAAGTAAGTGTATATATTTCCATTTGTTATTTTTCCAACATTGTGTGTCCACCTGTCTTTTAAGGAATAAAATCTCTTTATTATATCACAGTCGTATTCAATTCAACCCAGAGTATTTGGTGTATATTATAACCCTGTGGCTACCGTGATAAACTGGTAACAGCGGCTGGATTGAATTGAATCTGTGTTAGTTTACTGCGGGACTCTACACAGCGGGAACGCGTGAAAAGTGCGAGTTCCTGAGGCTATACTGCTGTACAACATATATCCCCTGTTATAACACCACCTCATTGTTCCCCTACTTGCAAGAAGCATTTCATCAGGAGCGTAAGTGCCGGGCATCCGTCTGACTGGACCCGGGCACAGATGCAGGAGAAATATATCAAGTATGGGCTGGAACCTGCAGCCGATAGAGCTGAATTGGAAGCGGCAATGATGGAGCTGGAGGGGCAAGGAGCCACAGCTGATGCTGCCGTACACATCAACCCAGCTGGAGTGCCGGGGAGGGACCCCACTCCGGGTCGGCAAAGACTTGGGGAAGGATCGGTGACCTCCGAGACCACAGGAGTCTTGCAGCAGGAGGGGCACTGGTCGTTTCGGCGACCAGTGTGGATTCCCCTGAAGTGCTGGCAAGGATGACTGCATGGGGAGAGAAGGTGTCCCCAGAGGAGCGGCTACAGTTCCTGGCACTGGCGACGACCTGACCTGACCCCTCCCTGCATATGGGGAATGGACTTTTCCCCAGCTGAACAATCACAGCTCTTCCGAGTTTGTGGAGGACACAACCAGCCCGGAATGCAAGGTGTTAACTTAGCCCCTGAGCTACGTGGACATGGAAGGAGAGCGGGGTGCCACTTGGATCTTGGTGGCTTGGCACCCGCAGAGGCAGGGGGACCGGCTGCTGCGGCAGCGGTACTATTCAACCCTGCCCTGATATCTTTTATGAACACGGTGGTAGAGGGGGTTATGACAGCAGAACGACTACAGCTGCTGGCCCGAGTGATGGGAATAGTACCCCCCCTCCCCTCTGGTTACAGCAGAGGTTGAGCAGGAGAACCTGATGGAGGCGTGTGTACCCAGCAGAGCCTCGGGAAGCGAGGAAGCCGGCCCCAGGGAGTTAGCCATTCCGGCTAAGGGGGCCAAGTCTAAAACTCTGTGGACTCCCAAACCTACAGTGCGCAGGAAAGCGGCGAATACTAGGGAGACCAAGTATGAGAGACTGTGCTATTTTTGTCACAAGAAGGGCCACATCAAGGCCCAATGCCCAGACCGTGAGGGCTCAGATTACTACCTAGGGCACCGCGGGGCCCTGTCTAACAAGACACCGGTGGTAGAGGAGGGACTGACCTGTAAGCGACCATTAGTGGTCCCCCAGGGGGACAGACAGCAGCTAGCACAAGTAGCCTTCCCCATTACCCCTGTGGAGCATCAGGGGGTCTCTCGGATTAGAGCCTCCCTGTTGCACCCTGTTAGGATTCGGCATTCCCTGAGTCCCCCACAAAGAACATTCTCTACCTTCAGGGAGACCCTGGATGCATGGCGCAACCCTGCCTTACCGGCCTCTGCGGCTCCTCGTCTCTGCCGCCCTCGCGGGATCACCCCCCTCGGCGATTCCGCCGCTATTCCCCCTCCTCTGCGCCGGGCGCGTTCCCTTCTCCCCGCTCGCACGTGTGCAGGTTCCTCCGGCGTGGGTCTTCTTCCTGCCCCTGGACCTCAGGCTCCGCCTCCGCATGCCGCACGGCCGTACTCGCTGCAGTACTAAGATTCACCTGACTTGTAATGGCTGCACCAATCAGGAGAGTCTCCCTGCAGTTCTTCCTGACCCGCCCCCATTCCTGATTGGACCTCCCTGCTTTATCTAGCTTCTCTGTCCTCTCAGTCCTCGCTCGACATAGTCTCTGCATGGATGATACTCTGTCTACTCTTGGTGATTTCATTGGTTCTGACACGACTCGTACGATTACCCCCTTTGACTCTCGACCTCGGCACTCCTCGGATTACGCACTCTCTGGCTCCCCTCAAACATGGCTTGGACTATGACCTCCCTCCACTCTCCGCTCCCTGACCTTGGTGTGACAATCACAATTCTACTTCACCCGATACCGGCAAGTATTGTCTACCTTACTACATTTGGCCTGGCAACGCATAATACCACACTCTGGACACGCTCCCTTTGCTGCGGGTGCGTGTATTACCACTTCCCCCTTCAGCTCAGGGGACGGGTCTGGTCTGCGGGCAGCACCGGCGTAACACAGCCTTGCTATGAGCTGGAGGTATCAGGGGCCGTGGTAAAGTTAGACCACACCAGGGATACCTGCCAGCCAGGAGCTAAGGCAGTTGTGTCGGCACAGATACCCCTGGACTCATCCCCAGTAATGAGGGAACCGTTTCAGGGAAAAGTGTTAGCACAGGTAGGTCCCTTTTGCTAGGATAGAATTGCCTAGGAGGGGGCTGGATGGGCTAGTGGTAGCCGGGGAGGAAAGGCAGTTGGTAGGGCAGTTAAGCTTCCCCATTACCCTGGCAGAGAATCAGGGGGTCTCTCGGATCAGAGCCTCCCTGTTGCAGCCTTGCTATGCGTTGGAGTTATCATGGGCCATGTCAAAGTTAGACCACCTCTGGGATACCTGCCAGCCAGGAGCTAAGGCGGTTGCATCTGCACAGATGCCCCTGAACTCATCCTCGGTAATGGGGAAACTGCTTCCGGGAGATGTGCCCACACAGGTAGTTCCTTTAGCTAGGAAGTGCCTAGGGGAAAGCTGAGTGAGGGAGGGCTACAGGTAGATGGGCAGCCAGAGGATGCTGAGGATGCTGAAGGAGGAGAGGTGCTGGTCCTAGGGGAGGCTAGGTAAGTAGGCACTGTAGAGCAGGGGAGATAGGGGGTCAGTGGAGTGTAAGGCAGAGGCTAGGGCTGGGCTGGAAAAACATAGGACCCTTTGTACTGACATGCCAGGGAAAACACCCATGACTGATTTCCCAGGGCTCACAGGGGAGGGCAGCATAGGGGAGGGCAGTGAAGGAGGGAGGATAGATGCTGGCCCTAGAGGTAGGTGACCCATCTCTGGGTCCTTGGGTTGGTTCAGTAGCCCCAGTGCCTGAGAAGGGGGATGTTACCCACTTCTGTGGGGGCTACTGGCAGCCCAAGGCAGAGAGTGTATCAGTTGCATGTTTCATGTCCCACATTGCTGAGGCGGCAGGGGCCAAGCATCTGAGCATTAGGAATCTGTCACGGGAGCTTGTGGCCGCCGCCGCCATCTGCATCCCGCGTCCTGGGAGCACTTCCACTGGCCGGACCATATCAGGTCGGGCCAGGGGTACAATAGCATCTGGGTGTAGCAAGCAGACTGCATGCCGGCACCGCTGCTGATGGCCGTGATGGATCTGCTCCGGCTGCCGCTTCACTGTATTCCGCCAGGTGCGGATGGATGGCCGCCACTATCTGCCACTGTTACCGATGCAGCCCGGCCAGGTTCTCCAGGAGATGTCCCGCTGAAGGTTGTCGCCCCGGCTGGGCGGGAGCCATCGGAGGATGCCGTGAAACAGGTTACCTTCTTCGCAGCTCATGAGCGTTGGCCCTGAGGGTGACCGCACACGGTCAGGACATTGGGCTCTGATGTGGCCCGCTTATTTGCAGTGATAACACCGCTGCTCTTGCCGGAACTCCTCCGCTGCCGGTGAACTACCTCCCGCAAGAGTCTTCTGAGTCCAAGGCGGAGTTGTTCGAGCTCCGTGTGTAAGGGTCTGGGAGTCACGCCGCCCTCGGCGTGCTCCTCACTCACCTGCAGCTCCGCCGGGTCCTCTCGCGGCACGCAGGCAGCCTCTCTCCGGAACGCCGTTCACAGCTCCACGTGGGCGCGCGCACGCACGCCAATACTCCTCTTCTACTGCTGGGCCGACGGCTACGCCCGGTCATGCGCCCGCAAGCGCAGCTACACGGAGGCGCGGCCACACGGAGCCGCACCAACCCCATAAAGGCACAGCACCTCAAACCATTGCTGCAATCAAATGCAGTCTTACTACTGGGCTTTATGGCTCCTCCCCTGGGACTCATTCTGGACCTACCGTTCAAGTCCGAACTCTCAGTCGGCAACCCTCACCCGTTGCTTCCACAGCTTCCGCAACCGCCTTTCCAGCACCTCCGTTTGCTTTGGAACCTCGTATTCCGGCCCCCAAACACTATGCCGGGGATCCCCAAGGATCTAGGGGCTTCCTTAACCAATGCCTCATCCAATTTCGACTCTCGCCCTCTCGTTTTGTCTCTTCTGTCTCCAGGGTCGGCTATATCGTGGCTCTTCTCATCGACGAGGCGCTGGCATGGGCTTCTCCCATCTGGGAACAACAAGGTCCTCTCACACAGGACATCGATCTCTTCGTCGAGGAGTTCCGAAGAGTCTTCGACACCCCTGCACGGCAATTAACGGCAGCATCGTCTCTTCATCACATAACCCAGGGAGATCGACCCGTCGCCCGGTACGCCGTGGAGTTCCGCACACTTGCTGCTAAGACGGGATGGAATAATGAAGCTCTATCTTCAGCGTTTTGGCAAGGTCTGTCGGAATCCCTAAAGGATGAGCTCGCAGCACGGGAACGTCCCACTGACCTAGAGGATTTGATCAGGCTGTGTGTTCGAGTGGACCAGCGTCTGCAGGAGCGGAGAAATGAACGTTCTCGTTACCGTCAACGGGTTTCAAGGCATCTTGCTCCATCGTTCATGGCGCCTACATCCCCTTCCGGGGACGCCCCGGAACCAATACAGTTGGGAGGTAACAAGCTGTCTGCTGCCGAAAAACAACGTCGACGCAATGCCGGTCTCTCCATGTACTGTGGCAATTCCGGTCACATATTACCCCAGTGTCCCTACAAGCTTGGAAACGCCAACTCCCAATGAAATCCCGGAGTGTTTCATTGGGAATACTGACACTTTCTCCCATCGTCAAAGACGTCCTTCCCACCAGGATAATGTTGCCTATAACACTGTCTGGAGAGGGGTTTCACACTCAAGCACGGGCGTTCATTGATTCCGGTTCCGCAGGCAATTTCATCGATGAGACTTTTGCTAGACGGAACAATATTCCATTTATCAGTAAGATAACGCCAGTAGGTCTGGAGGCCATTGACGGTCGACCTCTACAGCCGGCATTCATCACGCTCCAGACGGTGCCTCTCCTACTGCAGTACATCTACGTTCATACGGAGATCATTACCCTCGATGTTATCCACACCCCCTCGGTTGAGCTGATTTTGGGGCTTCCTTGGCTTCAACTCCATAATCCTCGCATCGACTGGACGGATCGGGAACCCATCCAGTGGCATGCTCCTTGTGCCAAGACATGTACCAGGATTTTCCAGAAGATTGGTGGGTTGTCTACCCTGCCAGAGAAGGTCGACTCCCTACCTTCTGTGTACTGGGAATTCCGTGATGTGTTCGACAAAGCACGTTCCGAGGTTCTACCTCCGCACCGTCCTTTCGACTGTCCTATTGACCTACTACCCGGGGCACCTCTCCCCAGAGGACGATCCTATCCTCTCTCTCTCCCAGAGACTAAAGCCATGAACACTTACATTGCTGAGAATTTAGAGAGGGGTTTCATCCGAAAGTCTTCTTCTCCAGTCGGAGCAGGCTTCTTTTTTGTCAAAAAGAAGGACGGTTCTCTTCGTCCATGCATAGACTACTGGGGTTTGAATAACATCACACGCAAGAACCGCTACCCACTGCCCTTGATACCGGAACTCTTCGACCGTCTTCAAGGAGCAACTATCTTTTCTAAATTGGATTTAAGAGGTGCCTACAATTTAGTAAGGATACGTGAGGGGGACGAATGGAAGACTGCTTTTAACACCCATGACGGCCACTATGAATACCTGGTCATGCCGTTCGGTTTGTGCAATGCACCAGCAGTTTTCCAGGATTTCGTCAATGAGATTTTTCGGGACATTCTTAACACATTTCTTATCGTCTACCTAGATGACATCCTAATCTTTTCTAAGTCCCCTCAACAACACATCAAACACGTTCAACAAGTGCTGTTTCGCCTCCGGGAGAACCATCTCTTTGCGAAGTTGGAGAAATGTCAGTTCCATCTCAAATCTGTGGCTTTTTTGGGATACGTTATTTCTGATGCGCGGGAATTAATATAACCAGAGATGTCAATACACAGCACTGGCGCCGCGCGCATGCGCGAGGAATAAGCCTTATGATTGGTTTAAAACACATATGATGACGTCACGTTTTGGCGCGAAAAACGGGCAGTCAGCTGTACTTAAATGGTTGTTTTTAATACATACAGCACTTCTTGATAAAGTTCCTTTGAACGAAACGCGTTGAAGGTTTGCTGTTGTCCCACATGATGATTTATTAATAAAGGACTTTTATTGCTAAGACCTGCTCCTCTCTACTGCTGTGCGCTGCACACCCTGGCTTTCAATAGGTCAAGGTGACCTTGAAGTCCCCCTTGCTTTTAAGGCAAGAAGAGGGATTTTGGTTTCAGGGCTGGCAAGGTTTAGGTTTTTGTTTTAATTGTCAAATGTTTTATGGTCTGTGTAATTAAAACATGCTGAGACTTTACCTCCAAAAATGGTGTTATGTGATCTTTTATTTAGGTAGGGAGGGTGAAATATCTGGGTCGCTGGAGGTCATGATGTGGACAATCCAATCCAACTAGATACTACATTACATACATGCAATGGAAGAAGGTGGGGACACACCTAACAGTAACTGTTTAACAATGCAGTGGTAACTGCAGTGGCAAATAAGGCCTGATAGAAAGCAAATTTGATTCCATATCATGAAAGTCAAATTTCATGGAGTCTTATTTTGTCGATGAAAATAAGAGATCACTGGTGAAGGTAACAAGGTAGTTTACAGTATCCAAGTCAACATGATTTCACAAGAGGAAGATAATGTATCATAGATTTATTGGAGTGGGTGGCCAGCTGTAGAGCAAGTAGGACTTGAAAAATATGGAAAGCACATACCTCCATTAGTAAGTTCTGCTTATACAGGAGGCCAGAAGATTTAGTGCACTATAAAATATATATTAAGACTGAAAAATAGTATAATGTAGAAAAATTAGGAGTTACACAAAACTAAAAATCTAAAATAAAATAATCTACATATTTTTATTCTTTTCTCAGGAGTCAGGAAACAGAGGAACAGCCGTATTTGATTTGTGATATCATTCAAACACTTGAATTATTGAAGAGACTGACGTGCATTAAAATTCTTAAAGAATATTATAGTTTATTTTTCCTTGAAACAGCGCAAACTTGGACAGTCATCTTCATTTTATATTACTGTAGGCAGAAAGCATGAGTATCCCAATCTTACAAACAGAAAGGACGAGTATCCCAGTCTTGCCAACAGACCAATCCATGGTCTCTACTCAACCCCACCACCATTCTATAAAAGGCACAGAGTAACTATTAACATCCATGCCTCTAGATTTACCTGGAAAAGAGATTTACTAGACTCCCAAAACGGTGTGCCTGTAAGGTCCTGGGAGTCACGCCATCCTCGGCGTGCTCCTCACTTACCCGTGGTGCCGCCGGGTCCTCCCGCACCTCGTAGCGATCCTCCCTCCAGGTAGCCGATCGCCATATTGCCTTGGCGCGCGCGCGCCAGCGCTCCCCTTCTACTGTCAGGCCTGGGCGTGTACTCGGTCACGCGCCCGCAAGTACGGCCACACAGGGGCGCGCCAACATGGAGGAGCACCAGCCTCTTAAAGGCATATCTCCCCTTTGCAATGCCTCAATCAAATGTGCTCGTTTGTCTTGTCCCTCCTCCAGGGGTTTCTCTGGACCTATCCCTGCCTCAGCCTGGCCCATTCACACCCCCCCACCTTGCTACTCTGCCATTGGACCTTCGTGCCTATACATACCCTACAGCTTCATTAACTCATCGGCTGAGCATAGAACCAGTTGTTCTCATCACTCTCTGCCTCCCTAGTCCTGTCTTGTCCTATCTTGTTTTGCAGTCTTCCTCGTGTACTGAACCGGCTTCCGCTACGTCTACCCGCACATCTGGCATCCCGAACTCGGCATACGGCAACACGACTTTCCACACCTCTGGCATCCCGATCTCGGCAAACGGTAAACGACAACGTCCCTCTCTCTAACCCCGGACTTGGCAAACAGCACCCTCTACCATCTGTACCTCTCCTGCCCCGATCCGGACTTCCAGACCACTCTACTCTCAAGACGTGCCCTCGTGGCTGTGGGTGGCGTTATATCCTATCCCACCTCAGCACCGCGGTCCCGTCTTGTTTGTGGTGAGCACGCCCTGACATTATGCTCAGCCCTGCAAACATGGACCCCGCTGAGGTGGAGCGCACTTTAAATTCCCATACAAATCTCTTCACCAGGCTAGAGACTTATTTGGAACAAGCTGATAGACGAATGGATACGTTACAGCAAAGCGTTCATTCCCTTACCCTTCAAGTCCGAACACTCAGTCGGCAACCCTCACCCGTGGCTTCCACAGCTTCCGCAACCGCCTTTCCAGCACCTCCGTTTGCTTTGGAAACTCGTATTTCGGCTCCCAAACACTATGCCGGGGATCCCCAAGCATGTAGGGGCTTCCTTAACCAATGCCTCATCCAATTTCGACTCTCGCCCTCTCGTTTTGTCTCTTCTGTCTCCAGGGTCAGCTATATCGTGGCTCTTCTCATCGACGAGGCGCTGGCATGTGCTTCTCCCATCTGGGAACAACACGGTCCTCTCACACAGGACATCGATCTCTTCGTCGAGGAGTTCCGAAGAGTCTTCGACACCCCTGCACGGCAATTAACGGCAGCATCGTCTCTTCATCACATAACCCAGGGAGATCGACCCGTCGCCCGGTACGCCGTGGAGTTCCGCACACTTGCTGCTGAGACGGGATGGAATAATGAAGCTCTATCTTCAGCGTTTTGGCAAGGTCTGTCGGAATCCCTAAAGGATGAGCTCGCAGTGCGGGAACGTCCCACTGACCTAGAGGATTTGATCGGTCTGTGCGTTCGAGTGGACCAGCGTCTGCAGGAGCGGAGGACCGAACGTTCTCGTTACCGTCAACGGGTTTCAAGGCATCTTGCTCCATCGTTCATGGCGCCTTCACCTTCTTCCGGGGACGTCCCGAAACCAATGCAGTTGGGAGGTAACAAGCTGTCTGCTGCCGAAAAACAATGTCGACGCAATGCCGGTCTCTGCATGTACTGTGGCAATCCCGGTCACTTATTACCCCAGTGTCCCCACAAGCCGGGAAACGCCAACTCCCAATGAAACCCCGGAGAGTTTCATTGGGAATACTGACACTTTCTCCCATCGTCAAAGACGTCCTTCCCACCAGGATAATGTTGCCTATAACACTGTCTGCAGAGGGGTTTCACATTCAAGCACGGGCGTTCATTGATTCCGGTTCCGCAGGCAATTTCATCGATGAGACTTTTGCTAGACGGAACAATATTCCATTTATCAGTAAGAAGACGCCAGTAGGTCTGGAGGCCATTGACGGTCGACCTCTACAGCCGGCATTCATCACGCTCCAGACGGTGCCTCTCCTACTGCAGTACATCGATGTTCATACGGAGATCATTACCCTCGATGTTATCCACACTCCCTCGGTTGAGCTGATTTGGGTCTTCCTTGGCTTCAACTCCATAATCCTCGCATCGACTGGACGGATCGGGAACCCATCCAGTGGGGTGCTCCTTGTGCCAAGACATCTACCAGGATTTTCCAGAAGATTGGTGGGTTGTATACTCTGCCAGAGAAGGTCGACCTTCTGTGTACTGGGAATTCGTGATGTGTTCGAAAAAGCACATTCCGAGGATGAACACTTACATTGCTGAGAATTTAGAGAGGGGTTTCATCCGAAAGTCTTCTTCTCCAGTCGGAGCAGGCTTCTTTTTTGTCAAAAAGAAGGACGGTTCTCTTCGTCCATGCATAGACTACCGAGGTTTGAATAACATCACACGCAAGAACCGCTACCCACTGCCCTTGATACCGGAACTCTTCGACCGTCTTCAGGGAGCAACTATCTTTTCTAAATTGGATTTAAGAGGTGCCTACAATTTAGTAAGGATACGTGAGGGGGACGAATGGAAGACTGCTTTTAACAACCATGACGGCCACTATGAATATCTGGTCATGCCGTTCGGTTTGTGCAACGCACCAGCAGTTTTCCAGGATTTCGTCAATGAGATTTTTCGGGACATTCTTAACACATTTCTTATCGTCTACCTAGATGACATCCTAATCTTTTCTAAGTCCCCTCAAGAACACATCAAACACGTTCAACAAGTTCTGTTACGCCTCCGGGAGAACCATCTCTGTGCGAAGTTGGAGAAATGTCAGTTCCATCTCAAGTCTGTGGCTTTTTTGGGATACGTTATCTCTGACTCCAGATTCAACATGGATCCAGAGAAACTTAAGGCTATTTTGGACTGGCCCCTTCCGACCACTCTCAAAGCCGTGCAACGCTTTCTAGGTTTTGCAAACTATTATCGACGCTTCATTTGCAATTTTTCTTCTACGGTGTCTCCCATAACTGCTCTCACGAAGAAGGGTGCAGATCCTTCATCATGGTCTGAAACCACCATACGGGCATTCAATCTTCTAAAAAAGGCTTTTGTGTCTGCCCCTATCCTCACCCATCCAGATCCTAAACTTCCATTTACCGTGGAGGTAGATGCCTCTGACATCGGGGCTGGGGCTGTTTTATCCCAAAGGACCTCTCCCTTAGCCAGACTACACCCATGTGCCTTCTTCTCGAAGAAATTTTCGTCCGCAGAACGGAATTACGATGTCGGGAACCGGGAGCTTTTGGCGATCAAGTTGGTATTAGAAGAGTGGAGACACTTCTTAGAGGGTACGGAGACACCTATAACCATACTCACAGACCATAAGAATCTTCTCTACTTAGAAGCGGCACGTAGTTTGAGCTCTCGACAAGCCCGCTGGGCATTATTTTTTTCATGATTCAATTTCCTTATCTCCTTTATTCCTGGCTCCAAAAATCTAAAGGCGGACGCTCTGTCTCGACAGTTCCTGGCAGAGGACAAGTCTGAAGAACAGCTAGAGATGATTATTCCCTCTAGATGTATTCTGTCCGCCAACTCCTTTGATATTTTGGACAAGATTCGATCCGAGCAATCACAAGCTCCGAGGGAGCTCAAGGTCCCGGAGGGAAGACTCTACACGGCACCTCAACACCGCAAAAGGGTTCTCGAGTGGTGCCATTCCTCTAAATCAGCAGGACATCCAGGGATACGGAAAACCAACGACGTTATTCAACGTACCTTCTGGTGGCCAGAGAGGGCTAAGGATGTGGAGGAGTTTGTTAAAGCGTGTGGCACGTGCGCTCTAGGATTTCCAGAGGAGGAGTACAATACCTGGTCCACTGGAGGGGGTTTGGACCAGAGGAACATTCCTGGATTCCCCACCGGGATCTCCACGTGCCTCGACTCGTCCAGGCTTTCCATCGTAAGAATCCCTCCAAGCCATGTCATGGACGCCCGGAGGTCGCCCCTGAAGGGGGGGGTACTGTAAGGGTCTGGGAGTCACGCCGCCCTCGGCGTGCTCCTCACTCACCTGCAGCTCCGCCGGGTCCTCTCGCGGCACGCAGGCAGCCTCTCTCCGGAACGCCGTTCACAGCTCCACGTGGGCACGCGCGCGCACGCCAATATTCCTCTTCTACTGCTGGGCCGATGGCTATGCCCGGTCATGCGCCCGCAAGCGCAGCTACACGGAGGCGCGGCCACACGGAGCCGCACCAACCCCTTAAAGGCACAGCACCTCAAACCATTGCTGCAATCAAATGCAGTCTTACTACTGGGCTTTATGGCTCCTCCCCTGGGACTCATTCTGGACCTATCCCTGCCGTAGCCTGGCCCTTCCACACCCCCCCATCTTGCTGCGCTGCCATTGGACCCTCTCTCCTATATATACCTTACAGTGTCACTGACTCGTTGGCTGAGCATAGAACCAGTTGTTCTCATCACTCTCTGCCTCCCTAGTCCTGTCTTGTCCTGTCTTGTTTTGCAGTCTTCCTCGTGTACCGAACCAGCTTCCGCTACATCTACCCGCACCTCTGGCATCCCAAACTCGGCATACGGCTACACGACTCTCCGCACCTCTGGCATCCCGATCCCGGCAAACGGTAAAAGACAACATCCCTCTCTCTAACCCCGGACTTGGCAAACAGTACCCTCTACCATCCGTACCTCTCCTGCCCCGATCCGGACTTCTAGACCACTCTACTCTCAAGACGTGCCCTCGTGGCTGTGGGTGGCGTTATATCCTATCCCACCTCAGCACCGCGGTCCCGTCTCGTTTGTGGTGAGCACGCCCTGACACCGTGCTGGTTCCAGAACTTCTCTGCCGTCGGTTGACTACCTCCCGCAAGAGGCTGCTGAGTCCAGGGCGAAGTTGCTCGAGCTCCGTGCTCATGGAGAGGTAAGCGGGTCGGTTCATTGCCATAATCATGAACTGGGTCCGCTCCTCCAGGGTTCCCCGATCGCTCAACCGAGTCAGTATTGCCATAATTTTAGGGGTAAACAGACTGGCCGCTGCCAATGCCGCTCAGGCTGCAATACTCCCGTGGCTTTGGGATTCACCCGCTCCCTCCACAAGTCTCTGCCGTCCCGGAGCTTGGTCCATTCCCTGCTCTCCGGGCAGGGGATGTACGGCCGCTGAAGCTGTGGATCTTGGCTTAGCCCGCCGGGTTTCGCGTTCTCTGATCGCCTCCTCCATTTCAGCTCTACCGGCTGCAGGTACCAGACCATACTTGATACATTTCTCCGGCATCGGTGCCCGGGTCCAATCACACGGATTCCCAGCACTTGCGCTCCGGAGGCAATACTTCTTGCAAGTAAGGGAACAATGAGGTGGTGTCATATCCCCTGGTATATGATGTACATCAGTGTGTTCAATATCATTAGCCTTAGGAACTCGCACTTTACCCGAGTTCCTACTGTATTACAGAGTCCCGCAGTAAACTGCAATACAGATTCAATTCAATCCCACCGCTGCCACCAGTTAATTTTAAGCCTGTCACGGGAGCTTGTGCAGGTTTATAATATACACCAAAATCACTGGTTGAATTGAATGCGACCGTAATATAATAAAGAAAGTTTATTCCTTGAAAAAGGTGAACACACAGAATGTACAAATCACACACAGGATATGTACACTTACTTTGGGGAATTGGCAATGAAGTAATCTGGATCTGGATTAGCAATTCATCAGGCAATCATGTATCATTCAGATGTTGTAACGAAGACACTGGGCATAGGGCCTGCACTCGTTTATATGGGATTTAAGCCCTATCCTTTAACATTGGGTGTCAGGTATTGGTTAACAGTTACCTGCACCCAATGACTCTTTGCCAGCTAACGTGGGAATCACTTTGGTACCTGCCCCCAGGTAACTGGTACATGCACATAATTCCTTACTTTGGGTCTCATTATCCTAACCCCACACTAAAGAATTGGCGCCTCTAAGTCTGCAAGAAGAGGATCTGGACAGGAAAACCTTTGTCTGCAAGTGTGATTTATAACACCAACATATGACAGGTGTATCTACAGAGATACACAGAGAGAGAATCCCTTTGCAGGCGCACCACATACCTTTATAGAATCAATGTGGTCAGGGTAGATATAACGTGTATAATAGAAAATTTTATTTAAATACGTGATGGTGCAATAAAAATAGCAAATGTATACGAGTTAATATTTACTATAGTAAATATTAACTCGTATACATTTGCTATTTTTATTGCACCATCACGTATTTAAATAAAATTTTCTATTATACACGTTATATCTACCCTGACCACATTTATTCTATAAAGGTATGTGGTGCGCCTGCAAAGGGATTCCCTCTCTGTGTATCTCTGTAGATACACCTGTCATATGTCTATGATTCACTCCCTAGGCAGCACGCCCTTTTCAAACCAGGGGTTCTTGAGCGAGGTTTCCATCTATAGCTACCCTGATTTATAACACCTACAGAACTACTCAAGTCCTGCTCTTCCCCACCCTAGCATATACAATCAGGGTGGGGGAGCCTTTGATCAGGAGCCCTGGTGTAGACATATGGGCGCCCCCTTGGACATTAACATACTGCAGGGCCAGTATATTTCATGGGGTTTTTACTAGGCACCAAATACAGTATATTTTCACAATCATATATATATTAAAATAATCCATTCGGCTATGCCGAGTGGGCTACAAATTGCCAGATCCTCATGCCGGAGAGGATTCCACACGGTGGCCAATTTTCAGCTCGCTGGGTCCCACTGAACCGGAGTTACAATAAATGACTTTAAATGCACATTTACAGAAGTTGCATTTCTCTGCCATTGAAGTCAATGGCAGAAACCCGAATTAAACAATTAACCATACTCCATTCTGTTGCTCAGAGAAGGTCGGGAATTGCCATGCAGTCATGCCGGAACGATGACTACATGGTGGCCAAATCCCAGCCCTCTGGTCCTTACAGAACCGAAGTTATGGGTTCCAGGTTTTCACAGTTTTTAACATAGCCGTTTACCTCGTGGCTTTTACTTCCATTGGAATCAATAGGGCCGGCGCCGCCGCCATAGGATTCAATGGGACCTCCGCTACTATTGGAGTCAATGGGCAACCCACACTTTTTCACAGTTACCCATACTCCGTCCGGTTGGTCGGAGAGGATCAGGAATTGCCATGCAGTCATGCCGGATCTATGACTACATGGTGGCTGTCATGGGAGAGGGGGTTTGGCCCGGTATTAAAGGGGTTACACCCCATTTGGCCACCCCATGCTCTCACTTGGGAAGCAAGGGGTTAACTGGACTTCGGTCCAGTAATGTATTTTTACCCTGCTTCATCAACCAAATGTATATTCCCCTGTAAGTGTGTATTGTTCCCATTCCAGTGTTTGCACCAACACATACACTGGGATTGATGCGGGAGGGAAAGAGTTAATGTTAATTCTGTGTTTATAGCCCTTTGTTTCATTTTCCCGCCTTTTCAGGCTCCATTTTGCAGCTCTCCATAGGTCGCCATTGCAGCCCAATGCAACCTTATGGAGATTCCGGCGATTTGGGCCCATTTCGGTAGAAGACCTGCAGGTGGCGCCCGAGAGGAGGAGGAGCGGCGGTTCCCCATTGTAAGTCAATGGAGCCATTCATTTCAATGGGGATTCCTCGACGCCGACCTCCAGGAATGGGTTGGCAGCCATCCAAACCGCAGACCGCAAGAGCGGAAACATTATCTGAAAGAGAGCTTTGATCACACTGAGTTCAAGTTCAAATACAATTGGCGTGGGAAACTTAGGTTCTAGGGCACCCAGAAATAAAATTATTTTTGCCCCTAGACCCTAGGAACCCCCACACTCGACCACCACAGGGTCTGGGAATGAAGGACGCCCATAAAGGGTCGCGCTCGCCACGAGGGTCGCGCCATTGACTCTAATGGCGGATCGGAGGTCCCATTGAATCCAATGGCGGCGCCAGGCACATGCATTTCCTATGGCGGTGCCGGCCATATTGATTCCAATGGGGGAAAGCCGCGTGGCTTTAAAACGGCTAAGTCTGAAAGGGTAAAAAGTATAAGCCTACATCTCCGGTTCTGTGAGTACCAGAGGGTTGGGATTTTGGTCGCAGGTAGTCACTGTTCCGGCATGACTGCATGGCCATTTCCAGCCCTCTCGGATCAACCAGACGGAGTGTAGGCAAATGTGAAAATTGTAATTTTACCATTGACTTCAATGGCGGAGTTGCTCCATTGAAAGCCTATAGCGGCGGAGCCCATTGAATAAAACGGCGGAGTTGCTCCATTGAAAGCCTATAGCGGCGGAGCCCGTTGATGTTAATGGGAGAGTGAAAAGCAGAGATTTCTTTTAGCTAGAAGCGGAGAATCCTGCATTAAAGTTAATAGGGGATTTTAACTTGGTTTTTGTATCTCCGGTTCTGGGGGTCGTGGAAGGCTGAAACTTGGCCACTTTGGCAAAGGTCTTCCGGCATGAGGACCTGGCAAATTTCAGCTCGCTCAGACCCACAGAACGGATTATTTTATTATGAGAAGATATTAAAGAATGTTTTGCATTTTGGGTCTGGTAAGAAAAGCCAGAGCCCATATGGTATGTTAATGCTCAGGGGGGGAGACAAGTGGTCTACAATAAACCCCTGATCAATGGCGTCCCCGCCCTGCTTGTGTATGCTAGCACAAAAGAAAGCAGGACGTGGGTACTTGTTGATAAATGTTGTGTTTCACACCCTGGGACAAAGGGTTTCCTGACCAAAGCAGACATTCAGATGCCAGGCTTGTGGGAGGGGGGCTAGGGAAATAAGCCCCTGATTAGAATAATATCCACCCAGTGGGCAGGTCTTACGGTGCCCCTCAGGTGAGGTGGCAAGGAGGGATGGGTGCAGATAATTGTTCTGCAATGACTTGCACTCAATGCCAGAGTATAGGAGTGGAACTCCATATAAACGAGTGTAAGCTCTATACTCAGTGTCTTCATGTCTTTTCGTGATGTCTTCATCTGAACCTGTATTGTGGAAGGAATTGCCAATCGTGTATCCTGATTGCTTCCTTGTCCAACCGTTAAGTAAGTGCTAATTCTTGTCTGTTATTTGTATATCTTGTGTGTTCACCTTCTTTAAGGAATAAACTATATTTATTATATCTAAGTCGTGTTCAATTCCACCTAGATATTTTGGTGTGTATTTTAACCTATCACTAGCTACCGTGAGAGTGGCCAAATCCCATCCCTCTGGTCCCTACGGAACCGGAGTTATGGGTTTACACTTTACATTATTTTATACTTAGTGTTTAAAAGCCACGCGGCTTTTCTCCACCATTGCGGTCAATGGTGGGACCCTCATGGCCGGCGCGACCCTTTCTCGTTGCCATTGACTGTCGGACCCGGTTGGGGTTTAGTGAGGGGGTTCCTAGGGGCTAGGGGCAAAAATAATTTTACCGTATTTCCTCGATTGTAAGACGCCTTTGATTGTAAGACGCACCATCGATTTGGCCCTTACAATCGAGGAAAATTACTTTTTCACTTACCATGTTTCAGGAGAGGTCCCATGTCAGCGAAGGATGAAGGCAGCGGCGGCAGGAGAGTTCCCACGTCTGCAGATGGTTTAAGATGGACAGCGGGTGGGTGTGCGGCAGCAGGACAGGTCCAAAGCCTACAGGTGAATGAAGTTAAGAAGACAGCGGGCGGGCGGTGGGGTGCGGTGGGGTGCGGCGGCAGGAGATCATAATAGCAGGAGAGCTGAGCAGGAGCAGAGTGGCATAGGGGAACGGCTTAGGAGGTGCACACTGTAACCGGAAGTCAGACACCGGTCAACTTCCGGTGTTACAGCGTGCACCTCCTAAGCCGTTCCCCTACGCCGCTCTTCTCCTGCTATTATGATCTATTAGCCGCCTCTGCACGCCCGCTGTCTTCTTATCTTCATTCACCTGCAGACTTGGGACCTGTCCTGCCACCGCACTCCTGCCCGCTGTCCATGTTCAACCATCTGCAGACGTGGGACCTCTCCTTCTGCCGCACACTTCGTCCTCAGCTGACATCGATTCTAAGACGCACCCTGATTTCAGACATGTGAAAATCGAAAAAAAGGTGCGTCTTAGAATTGAGGAAATAGGGTATATCTGGTCGCTCTAGAACAAAAGTTTCACACGCTAATTGACGTGGAACTTGACCGAAGCCTAGTTCCCATGCCAATTGAGAGATCAAGCTCTTTCAAACATATTGTATCTGCTTTCAAGTTTGCGGTTTGGCTTGCTGCCAGCTCGTCTCCGGAGGTCGGACTCGAGGAATCCCCATTGAAAGACATTACTCCATTCAATTTCAATGGTGAAGCTCCGCTCCTCCTCTCGGGCGCCACCTGTAGGTCTTCTCAGGTATCGGTCCCAAATCTGTGAAATCTCCATAGGATTACATGGGGCTCCAATGGCGACCTATGGAGATACTGCAAAATGGAGACTGAAAAGGCAAGAAAGGGAACAAAGGGCCATAAACGTGTAAATGCAATTAATCCTTTCCCTCCCGACCTGTTCCCAGTGTATGTGGTTGGTGCATACACTGTAAAGGTACAAACACCAATAATTGTACCAATTTACACGTCTAGCAAATAGAACACAGTTTGCCCTGAGGCAGGGGAATAAAAATACATGAAATCCCTCTAAATGTGGGAACATGATCACCAAGGGACATACCTTTTGGTTGTGAAGCAGGGGAACATATGCATTATAGGTACATTTCTGGTTAATCCCTCACTTCCCAGACGGTTGATGGGGATGACCCCTTTATTACTCGCTTGGCACCCCGTTACCATCACAGAATCCCAGTAAAGGTTACTGGGAGATTCCCTTGACCCAGGGAGCGAGGGAGAGGGCAGTGGTAAGCATCCCAAGTGGCTTCTGTGGTATGGTAGTGATGCCACTCGGGGGGTGGGGGGGACTGTCCTACAGAAAAATAGGGTGGGGTATGTAGAAGTAGGTCTGCAGGAGGATTTGCAGGTGGTCCCAGGGCAAGAGCAGATGGGGCCCCTACAAGAGAGTGTTGTGACTTCCATCCTGACTGACTTGACCAGGAAGCGACGGTGTGTCCTTATTAGCTGGTCTCCTGCCTGTGAAGAGACCGGCCAGGCTGTGTGCAAAGTACAGCCTTATCTGCAGGGAGGCCTCATCCCTGTGGCCCCGGTCCACCATTTATTGGGTGGGTTGCAGAGGGTATCAGGGGAGAAGGAGAGACTGTTACATTGGAGCCCTGCTTTGCAAGACTTGGACTTCACTATTCAACGTAACAGGGACAGTGAGCAAGGTAATGCAGAGGAACTCTCTCTCAAAGAAAACCCCTCTGGACTTGTGTTTTTCAATGGTGCCAGGGGTGACCCATTTCCCGGGTGGCGTAATGGGCCGCCAGGCACCCATTGAGAAGGGGAGGTGTGATGGGGGTGGCTAGCCCATTAATAAAGGGGTTACCCCGCCGCTGGCCACCCCTACCATCGTGTGGGAGGTGAGGGATTAACTATAATAATGCTTAAATGTGTCTATATTCCCTTGCCTCAGTACAATATGTATTCAGTACAATGTGTATTCCCCTTTGGTTGTAATGTATTTTCCTAGTTACATGTGTTTTTACTTCTACCATGGTTGCACCACGCACATACACTGGGATCAGGTCAGGAGGGAAAGGGTTAACTGTGTTTGAATGTTTATAGCCCTTTGTCCCCCTTCCCGCCTTTTCACCCACCATTTGCCGGCAGTGTCCCTTAGGTCGCCATTGGAGCTCCATAGAAGTCAATAGAGATTGCAAGGTTTTTAACCCTATATACAGTGGCGGCCGGGCTGACTCTAATGCGGCCGCCACCGCAGTTTTAAAATAGCGCGGGCGGCGCGCGGGCTGTCTCAGGCCGAAACCGGGCCGGTTTGGGCCAGTTTTCCAACGACTCGGGCGCTTTCAATAGTAAGCGCCATTAGCGCTTATCTATTGAAGCGGCCGCCGCGCGGGAAACTCTGTTTTTAAACGGAGAGCGGACTTGCGGCTAGCCCGCTACGATCCCGGCCAGCTCCCGGCAAGCTTTAGACTGAGCTTAGCCGGGACAGTACATAGGAAGACCAGCAGATGGCGCCCGAGAGGATGAGCAGTGCTTCCCAATTTAAATAAATGGTTTAATGCATTTCAATGGGAAATACCTTGAGTCCGCTTTCCAAGAACGAGGTGATACATTATAACCGTGTTGGCTGACTGCCAAACCGCAGTATCCGGGTACCGCTACTGTTTCAATGAAAAGAGCCTTGATCGCTAAGTTGCCGTGGGGTCGCAGTCAAGTTCAAAACCTATTAAAATATGTAACTCTGGTTCTAGGGCAGCTATCAATTAAATGCTTTCTGCCCCTAGCTCGTGGGGACCCCCTCACTCGACCCCAACTGGGTCCGACGGGCAATGCCCATGGGAAAGGGTCGTGCCCACCACAAGGGTCGCGCCCATTGACATCATTTTCGGAGGAAAGCCGCAAGGTTTCTAAAACGCTAAGTGTAAAAGAAAATAAACCTGAAACCATTATCTCTGGTTCGGTGGGGGCTAGAGGACTGGGATTTGGTCATCAGGTAGTCATGCCTCTGGCATGGTTGTATGGCCATTCCTAGTCCTTTTAAACTAACCGAACGGAGTATGGTTAACTGTGTAAAGTTTGGTTGCTGCCATTGACTCCAATGACGGAGAAATGCAGTCAGTTTAACATGAGGTTTTAAAATCCAATATTGTTATCTCCGGTTCGGTGGGTCACAGCAAGCTGAAAATTGGCCACCATGGAGAGTCCCCTCCAGCATGAGGGCATGTCAATTTTTAGCCCGCTCGGCCCAACCAAATGGAATATTTTATATATATATACATATATATATATAATGTTGTAGGTTTACTGTATTTCATACCTACTGTAAAGCCCGTGAAAGTTACTGGCCAGGAGATATGTGTAGAGGTAGAGGGGGATTGGCCCGGTATTAAAGGGGTTACACCCCATATGGCCACCCCCTGCCCTCACCTGGGAGGCAAGGGGTAAACTGGATTGCGGTCCAGTATGGTGATTTTGCCCCTGCTTCAGCACCCAAATGTGTATTCCCCTGTAAGAATGTATTTCCCCCATTCCAGTGTCTGCACCAACACTTACACTGGGATCCGGTCAGGAGGAAAAGGGTTAATGTTTATGTAGTGATTATAGCCCTTTGTTCCATTTTCCCGCCTTTGCAGGCTCCATTTTGCAGATCTCCACAGTTCGCCATTGCAGCTCCATACGATCCTATGGGGAGTCCGGTGATTTGGGCCCGTTTTCGTAGAAGACCTGCAGGTGTGCCCGAGAGGAGGAGCGGCGGTTCCCCATTGAAAGTCAATGGAGCCATTCATTTCAATGGGGATTCCTCGACTCAGACCTCCAGGAATGGGTTGGCAGCCATCCAAACCGCAGACCGCAAAAGCAGATACAATATCTTGAAAATAGCTTTGATCACTCCCCGGGCAAGGTCAGGTCAATTGGCGTGGGAAACTTAGGTTCTAGGGCACCCCGGAATAAAAGTTTTGCCCCTGGATCCTAGGAACCCCCTCACTCGACCTCAACCGGGTCCGGTAATCAATGACCCCAGTAAAGGGTCGCGCCATTGACTTCAATGGCGGCGGTAAGAGCTGCGAGTAAAAACGGCTAAGTCAGAATAAGCAGAGACCTGGAACCCATAACTCCGGTTCTGTTCAACCTAGAGGGCTGAGATTTGGTCACCATGTAGTCCTAGTTCCGGCAGGATTGCATGGCAAATAGCGACCCTCTCGGGGCAACCGAACGGAGTCAGGGTAATTGTAAAGTTTGGGATTCTGCCATTGACTTGCATGGCGGAAAAAAGCCTCATGTTTAAAAGTGCTTTTAAAACTGTAATTGTGTAACTCAAGTCCGGTGGGTCGCAGCGAGTTGAAACTTGGCCACCATGGAGAGTCCCCTCCGGCATGAGGGTCTGGCAAGTTTCGGCTCACTCAGCCCAACCGAACGGATTATTTTAATATGTTTAAATATTAAGGAATGTATTGTATTTCATGGCTGGGATAAAAGTCAGGGAAAGTTACTGGCTCTGCTTTATGTTAATGTTCAGGAGGGCGACCCTTTGTCTACAACAGCCCCTCTGATCAAAGACTTGATCACTCTGATTGTGTACAATAGGGCGGAGAAATGCAGAGCCTGAGTGGTCTGTAAGTGCCATAATTCACACCTACAGACAAAGGGTTCCCTGACCAGATACAAGTCTGGTAGACTTTTAGGTGCCCTGACTTTAGTGTGGGGCTAGAGAAATGAGACCCCCAGGGCCAGATGTGCGCATGTGCCAACTAACTGGGGGCATGATCCAACAATGCTTCCCACGTTAGCTGGCAAAGAGGGATTGGGTGCAGATAATTGTCACCCAATGGCTAGCACCCAATGCCAGGGTATAGGACTGGAATCCCATATAAACCAGTGTCAGCCCTATACCAATTGTTTTCGTTTTCTACAACTACTTGTTACTTGATGCCTGAATGAATTGCCAATCCTGTACCTGATTGCTTCATTGTCCAACCCCTAAGTAAGTGCTATATTTTGGCTGTTATTTGTATAATCTTGTGTGTTCACCTTCTTTAAAAAATAAATTTAATTTATCATATCCTAGACGTGTTCAATTCAACCCAGATATTTGTGTATATTATAACCTTTCACGAGCTACCGTGACAGTATGTTAATGGCCAGAGGGCGACAGTATGTCTACAGGGAAACCACAGATTGTATATACATGGTGAGATAGAGCAGGACATGACTGTTTAGATTAAGTGCCATAATTCACACCTAAAGTCAGAATTTCCCTGTCCAGATCCCCATCTGGCAGACTTGGAGACGCCAGCTTTTTAGAGTGGGGCTAAGGAAATGGACCTCTGACTAGGAGAGTGCTCATCCCCTGTGGGCAGGTACTTTCTTGCTTCCCACGTGAGCTGGCAAAAGGAAATTGGTCCCAGGTAATTGTCATCCAATACCTGAGTCCCAATGTTAGGGATAGCGCCCAAATCCCATATAAACGATTGAACCTCTATGCCCATTGTCTTCGTGATTATACCTGAATTGTTCCTGTCACTGATGAACTGCTAGCCTGAATCCTGGGCTATTTCATTTGTCCCCTTCCTAAGTAAGTGTATGTATCCAGGTCCCCTGTCGGTGCGGGGGCGGGTGCGAGTACAGCGCGTCTCCCCTTTGATGCGGCTGGGTTGCCAGGGACACGAGCGGGACGGTTGCCAGGGACGCGATCGGGCAGGTTGCCGGGGACGCGAGCGGGACGGTTGCCAGGGATGCGAGCGGGCCGTCGCTAGGGCCACGGTCGCGTCTCGAGGGTCCCGGCGCCTCGCGGAGCAGGGCGCCGCCATTGTTAGCACTATTGCACATGCGCAGGAGCTTGATAGCGCGGCAGGACATAGAGAGGTCGCGCATGCGCAGGGAAGAGCAGTCCACCCCCAGGGTGCACAGGGGCAGAGCCACATGACCCCAGGGAGCGAATGCAGTCCGTCATTGTGATGTTCACTGAAATGTGCAATCTGATACTGTAGGAATGATAAGTTAAGATCGCATTGATTGTTGCCTTTTATATTTAATGATGTTGTACATTTTCATTATATAACTTTTGTTTATAGTTTTGAAGTATATGTTCCAAGCGAGGACGTTGGTATTTTTAACAAGGGGAGGCTGTAGCCAGGTCCCTTGTCGGTGCAGGGGCGGGCGCGAGTACAGCGCGTCTCCCCGTTGATGCGGCCGGGTTGCCAGGGACGCGAGCGGGCCGGTTGCCGGGGACGCGAACGGGACGGTTGCCGGGGACGCGATCGGGCCGGTTGCCGGGGACATGAGCGGGACGGTTGCCGGGGATGCGATCGGGCCGTTGCTAGGGCCGCGGTCGCATCTCGTGGATCCCGGCGGCTCGCGGAGCAGGGCGCCGCCATTGTTAGCACTATTGCGCATGCGCAGGAGCTTGATAGCGCGGCAGGACACAGAGAGGTCGCGCATGCGCAGGGAAGAGCAGTCCACCCCCAGGGTGCACAGGGGCAAAGCCACATGACCCCAGGGAGCCAATAGGGCTACAGCATCTCCCTGCAAGGAGATTGATACATTTTCGCGGGCTTGCAGGCCCTTTGTCAGTTGGTGACCGGAGCAGCTAAGGGAAGGAGGTAGGGTGCAGGAGTCAGTGACTCCCTGCACTAGGCCAGCAGTTCCCTAGGCCCCAGATAGCCCTGAGTCACAGTAGCTGAGTTTTGTAGGGACAGGCCCTAGGTTAGGGACCCTGCCCCATTAGCTATTTGTTAGTTAGGGACACAGCGGATGCTGCGTTCCTGCTGAGAGACTGGGGCTCAAGTCTCTGTCATTAAAGAGAGCTGGACAATCTTCAGGGTGGGATCGCCCAGACGGATCACCACGCGGGTGGATCCGGGATATCGTGTAGGAGCTCGTCTGATCCTTTTCGAAGCGGTTGCAGATCCGAGCACTGGGGTGCTCGGCAGGTACTATAACTCTACAAGTGCACCAACAATCCTATTAGCTTAAATAGTGACTGCGCAGTCACACATATCCTTTCTCTGTAGAGTGCGGGACATTGTGTGAGGTTACTGGACACGGGGTGGGATCACCCGGTGGCGGGTTCAAGGGAGTGTTGGCGTCTGCCGTGGCGCAAGGAAGTGTTGGCGTCCGCCGTGGCGCAAGATAGTGTTAGCGTCCTGTGAGACGCAGTAGTCAGTGTCTCCTCTAGGGAGGGACACCTGTTGATATGATATGCAAGTACGTGTATGGTTGCTGCAAGTAAAGTCATTAATTGTTTACATATGTTGTGCTGGTTATTATATGTGTCCTGCGAGGAACAATTCCTGCTCTGCTAGGAACCATCGCAGGTGGAGGCGCTGCACCGAGTACAGGGTTACTCTTAATATAATTGCCCCAGGTTACCAGTGGCGGAAGCTCAGCCCTCCTGTGAGCCAACAGGTAACGCACCACACCTGGTAACACTGTATGTTCTCCGCACCCACACTATATATGCGATTGGGTGGGGTGGAATACATTTGGAGGCACTGCTGAGATTCACTGGGGTGCCCTATTTACTTGTATCAAATTGTCCGATTTAAACCGCCATCATGTCCGTGCGGTCAAAGCAGGACGTCCATGCCTGGGCCTTAGCGCATCAAGTATCCCCAAGACGCGCGCTTGCAGTGACGAGAGTAGCAAATGATACGGACTTATCCACAGTGCGCACACAAGTAAGAAATTGCCCGGGCTTGACCACTGATTGGGTGGTAGACTATAAACTGGATGCTGACGGCCGGGGGGTTACCTATCTCCTGGTCACCATGCGTGACATATGCTTAGAGACTGTTCCCCAGGTATTAAACCTACCTGAGCCCTCCGCAGAGGACTGCCTCATGATCTATCCTGACACCCAGGCTTCCAAAGAAGCGTCCACCAGTACTGGACACGAGCCAGCGAGTGACCAGTACGCCTCACAGGGTAGACCCCCCTAAGGTCTCTTTCACCCCGAGCGGGTTAGGAGGTGTCGCCAGCTGGGCGAGGAGTCCACCCACATCACCTACCCCTGATAGACGGCATGGCGGGCCCTCAACCATGCCTAGCGTAGGAACAGGGACCAGTAGTCAGACCCTTAGTGGAGATCTTTCTGTGAACACGATAGCCTCCCAACTAGTAGAAGCTGTAACCATTTCGGCCCAAGCACAGAACTACAGGAAACTCAATGCCTTTTCTGGGATTCTGCCGACGCCTGCGGGAGAAGAAGGGATCGAGGCATGGAGGGACCATACGCTTCAAGCAATAGCGGAGTGGTCGTGCTCCGAAGCCAGCAAAAGACAGAGGCTGGTCGAGTGCCTCCGAGGCCCAGCTGCCCGGCTGGTACGGACGCACCGAGACGTGGAAGGAGAAGTTACTGCACAGGAACTAGTAGAAATGCTAGTTCAGTCCTTTACCCGAAAAGACGACGAAGATGAGCTAATGGCTCATTTCAAAGCTCTTCGCCAAAAAGAAGGACAGGATTTATCTGCTTTCGTTTGCGATCTACAGCTGTCACTGGGGACCCTCCTGAACAAAAATATAATTTC